>JBCNJP010000402.1:0-29000 GCA_039602395.1 Deinandra increscens subsp. villosa
GGGTATGGCCGGGGCATATCGTGCTGCTGTGGAGGGCGTTTCTTACCAAAATGCTCTTTATAGGTACATGATGGCCGCCCGCGCGTTGGGGCGACATGATGGTTTGCATGCTGGGTACCGCGTGGGTCTGGAAGCTGGTGACATCAACGCCCATGCATGGAATGACCCAAAGGTGGAGGGTGACTTCCGCGTGGCGGGTCAAGAGCTTTTAGACCAAAGTCCTTCCATTTTTCAGACCCTTTGTGATATGGAGACTGACGACGAGATTACCAGTGTGCGCCAATTGCTCATCCCAGCGGATGATTCCACCGAGGAGACGGCGGGTCCCTCCCGAGATGAAGACCCTAACCAAGAGCCTAGCGGGAGCAACGTTGGCGGGAAGCCAGGAGCTTCAATGTAACTTTGTAATTTTTGTTGTGGGGATTGTAATGTTTGCCCGTGGGGCACAAAACATTTTGTTATATGCCATGTAATGAAATCGTGTTGCTTTATTATCTTGCAAGTTTGTTATGCATGTATTTATTATTAGCGTTTGTTTATTCTGAATGCTTGGTTTGTGTCAAGGTATCAGTGACTTTGCGCGGACACCTTGTTCTTTCAAGGGTGCGCCCGCGAGGATACAGGCGGCTTTTTACCGCGCTAGTATTGACCCGCATATATGTTGATGCCAAGGGGAATGCCTGCTGCAGACAGGGTATCCGGATCTACATTCCTTTTTCTAGGATGTATCGCGGAGTAAATGTGTGTTTACTCAAGTCCTTTAAACTTACTACCTGTTCCATGAACAAATTTATTTTCCATCTGCTAATTTCGTCTTAATTGGCGTAATCCAAGTTAAGTAATAATCACAGATAAAATAAAAATAGAAAGAACTGGTTTTTCATTGAACATGCATTCAAACTCTCTTGCACGGTACTTTACATATAACATTTTCTCAGTTGAGCGGAGTTCCAGGTTCGAGGGATTGTTTTCCCGTCTAAATGCGCTAATTCATAGGCGCCTTTTCCTAGATCTTTCTTGATAATGTAAGGACCTTCCCAGTTCGGCGCGAGCTTACCCAGTGGGAGAGTTTTGCTTGCTTCGTTGTTTCTTAACACATACTCGCCTTCCTTGAAGGTCACCCTGTGAACGAGTCTGTTGTAGTATTTCTTCAATTGTTCCTTGTACTTCTTTTCCTTGAAAGCGGCCAGTTCACGGCGCTCTTCAAGTAGATCCAGGTTATGGCGGATCGCTTCATCATTGTTAATCGAGTGGTTGTTGAGATGCCGGTATGACGGGATTCCGATCTCTGCTGGGATCATGGCTTCTGAGCCATAAGTTAGACTGAAAGGAGTTTCTCCAGTGCTTGATTTTTTCATAGTCCGGTGGGCCCACAAAACATGTGGGACCTCGTCCACCCAGGAGGCTCCCTCAAAGTCCAACCTGGTTTTGATCCCCTCTAGGAGGCTCCTGTTAATTCTTTCCACCTGGCCGTTCCCCTGCGGGTGTGCGACCGAAGTAAAAATTTGTTGAATTTGCAATTCTTCGCACCATTGTTTCAGGAGTTTGTCCGCAAACTGGGTCCCGTTGTCGGTTACTAGGTATAGTGGAATGCCGAAGCGACAAACAATGAATTCCCATAGGAACTTCTTCACCTGCGCGGCGGAAATGGTGGCGAGCGGTTTGGCCTCCACCCATTTTGTGAAGTAGTCCACAGCCACAATCAGGAATTTTACCCGCCCCGCGGCCTCGGGAAACGGTCCTACAATGTCAACCGCCCATTTTTGAAATGGCCAAGCCGAGGTTACGGGGATCAGATCATTCTTTGGGCGGGAGATTACGGGTGCATACTTCTGGCAACTCATGCATCTTCTTAGTTCTTCCACTGCCATGGCGTGCATGCCCGGCCAGTAGAAACCCGCGTTCTTCAATTTAGCGACCACAGCCTTGGGCCCTGCGTGGATCCCACAAATTCCCATGTGTATTTCTCTAATCAAATAATTGGCTTCCTCGGGATCCACACAGCGGAGTAATGGGCCCAAATATGTCCGCCTGTATAGAATACCGTTCACCATCTGGTAGTTTTCACACTTGCTTCTCAATTTCCTTGCCTCCCCTTTGTCTTGCGGGAGTTTTCCATCAGTTAAGTACTTCACAATGGGAGTGGTCCAACTTTCAGGAGATTGTTGGGCTACATTAACCCGGTGAATCTGGATAGCAGGATCTTTCATTTCCTCCACGTGCACGTTTTGGAGAGGTTCCGCGAAGCAGGAGGCGAGTTTACTTAAAGCGTCAGCTTTTTTGTTTTGGCTTCGCGGGACGTGCACGACTTCACATGTTTCAAATGCTTTGATGAGCGCTTTACAGACGCTCAGGTATTTTGCCATAGCTTCATCCTTGGCTTCGTATTCCGCATTGATTTGGTTAGCTGCCAGCAGGGAGTCTATATGTGCGCGTACATGCTTTGCCTTGTGCCTTAGGGCCAGTTTGAGACCCGCAATTAGGGCTTCGTATTCAGCCTCGTTGTTGCTGGCTTTGAAGTTTAGTTTGTAGGCTCTGGCATATTCCTTCCCTGCGGGGCTAATCAATATAACGCCCGCGCCGGCCCCGTCTATGCTTGACGCACCGTCGGAATGTAACTCCCATGTCTGTCCCGCGGGAACCTCCTTTGCTTTAGGGAGGTAAAGATCTTCTGGTGTGACTTGCGTTCCCGCGGGGATTTCTGAAATGAAATCTGCAATGACCTGGCCCTTTACGGCAGTTCTAGGCTTGAACGCTAAGCTGTATACCCCCAACTCAATAGCCCATTTGCATAGGCGTCCCGAGAGGTCAGGTTTGCGCAACACGTGCTGCAATGGGTAGCTTGTCAAGACTTCGATATCGTGGGCTTGAAAATACCTTCTCTGGCGCCGTGAAGCATGAACAAGTGCTAGTACCAGCTTCTCCAGTATAGAGTAATTAGCCTCGGCGTCTGTCAAAACGCGGCTGATGTAATAAATGGGGGTTTGCACGTCAGCTCGTTCTACCAGTAGCACGGAGCTGACGGCCCGCGGGGAAGTTGACAGGTACATTTTTAAGACCTCATCTACCCGGGGTGCTGTCAGGGCGGGTAGATTAACCAGATAAGCTTTAAGGTCTTGAAAGGCTTGTTCCGCCTCGGTGGTCCATTCAAAGTGTTTTTCTGATAGGCACTTTTTCAAAACTGATATGAATGGTAGAGATCGCTCCGCGTGCTTGGATAAAAAGCGGTTAATGGCTACCAATCTCCCGTTGAGTGCTTGGACTTCCTTTAGAGAAGTGGGAGATTGCATTTTTATAACGGCTGCCACTTTTTCCGGATGGACGCGAAAGCCTTCTTTGGTGATGATGACGCCCAGGAATTTGCCTTCTTCCATACCAAAAGAGCACTTTCCTGGGTTCAGTTTGATGCTGTTTTTTCTGAGAGCGGTGAACGTCTCTACGATGTCTGGGAGTAGGCGGTTCTCTTGCAAGCTTTTGATTACCAAATCATCAACATAAACTTCCACATTCTTTCCAATTTGGCTTTTAAATACCCTATCCATCATTCGCTGATAAGTTGCCCCCGCGTTTTTTAATCCGAAGGGCATTTTGGTATAACAATAGATGCCCCCCCGGGTGTAAAATGCGGTCTTTGATTCGTCTTCTCTGGCCATCTTTACCTGGTGGTACCCCTTATATGCGTCCAGAAAGCATTTCAAACGGAAGGGGACCAAGGAGTCCACTTTTTCGTCAATGACAGGGAGCGGATAGGCGTCTTTGGGGCAGGCCTTGTTCAGGTTGGTGTAATCCACGCACATTCTCCAGGTGCCATCAGCCTTAGGCACAACCACGGGGTTGGCAATCCACGTTGAATCTTTGATTTGGCGGACAATTCCCGCTGCCTCCAATTTTTGCACCTCTGAGGTAATAAATTTTTTCCTTTTTTCTCCCATGTGCCTTTGCTTCTGCACGTAGGGTTTCACGTTCGGAGATACTCCCAAGTGATGCTCCGCAACTTCACGCGGGACACCTGTCATATCATTGTGGGTGAATGCGAAAACATCCATATTTTCCTGCAGGAGTTGTTTTAAGTGATGCCTGATTTTTGGCGACAAAGAAGCTCCCAACGTAATTGTTTGCTCTGGGAAACGGGGGTTGACGGCCCACTTTTCTGTTTTATCGCTTGGTGACGCGCGTGGCTGGGAAGATAACTCTGCTATCATCATTGGTTTTTCGGCCCAAACTTTGGCAACCCCCCGCGGGGTTGGGAGCATTAATAGGCCGTGGGCCGTGGACACTGCTGCCGCCAAATTTCCCAGAGTAGGTCTACCGATGATAGCATTGTATTCACTTTTGGCTGGGACTACCAAAAAGGTTGTCATGACAGTCCTGTCCCTGGTTCCATCTCCCATTGTTACTGGGAAATCGATTTGACCAATAGGCATACATGTTTCACCTGAGAACCCGCTTAAAGGTTCGAAGACAGGCTCAAGGCGTTCTCTATCTTCGGGGGCCAGGCGGCGGAAGCATTCCTCATAAATAATGTCCGCAGAGCTTCCCGTATCCACTAGCACCCTGCGTAGTTTGTAACCTCCCATGCGGAGTATAACTGTCATGGCGCTTTCGTTGTAATTTCCAATTTGTGGTGGAAACGTTAATGGAGCATGCATCCAGTCTTCCACACGCTGACCCACTCTTTTGTCCCTTCGCGGGACCCCACTCATCATAAAGACATCCTTGTATTTCGGGGACTCGGCCTTCTTTCTGTCATCACCCTTCTGTATGTGAGTCAATTTCCCTTCCTTCACATGCTTTGCTATTTGTTTCTTGAGTGCGAAGCACTCATCAGTAACGTGACCGTGGCCTTTGTGATAGTCACAATATTTCTTTGTGTCGCGCGTATTACTTTCCTTTAGAGGTCTTGGCTCCTCCCACTTCAAATCTTCACTTTTAAATATGGCGCTTGGGGACTTAAGGAGATACCAACTTGATGAAGATGCAGGCTGCTCTCGCTTTACGGCGGACATGTCTCTTCCATGGCGAGGTTCGCGGAACGTGCTCTGCGTCTCAGAACTTGGCTGATAGGGAGTAAAGCGGCTGCCGGGACGCCTCTCATTCTTACGAGAATGTCGGCTGCCGCCCATGTCTTTTTTGTAATCTTGGGATCTGATCGGTTCCTTTCCCCGCTCGTATGCTCTGTTCAGAACGATTGTCTTCTCTGCTCGGACATATTGTTTGGCTATTGACATCAACTCTTCCATTGTCTGTGGCTGTCCTCCACTCAAAATTTTTCTTACCAAATGTTCCTCCCTTACCCCCTGAATAAAACCTGCGATCATCAAATCCTCAGTTGCCCCACCTATTTGGAGGCTTTCAATGTTGAACCTGGTAATGAAGCTTTCCACTGTTTCATTGTCTCTCCGGCGGATGTGAAGTATCTCCGCTTTTTCCTTTGTGTGACGCTTCTGCTGGGAGAACTGTTGGAAGAACTTGCCTATTAACTCTTCAAAGCTTGATATCTGACCCACCGGAAGGGAATCGAACCACAAACGCGCTGTTCCAACCAGTGTCTGAACAAACATGTGACACCATACAGGGATGGTCCATCCTGGGTTCTCCAAAGTACCCGCGTTGATAAAGCAATTGTAATGGTCGTTTGGGTCCGATAGACCATCATACTTCCCAACCACTGAAGGCATTTTAAGCTTGGCGGGGAAGCTTGCTAGCGCAATGGGCGCTATGAATTTTGACTGTGCCACGATAGACGCGGGCTTATAAGCAACAGTGTAATCCACCGCCGGCGGGGGAGGTGGCGGTATGTATGCAGACTGGTAAATTGGATGTGGCACATAGGTGGCTGTTGGCCTAGGCTCAGTATATATGGGGCGCACTACTGGGGTTACGCTTACTGGCGGAGGTACCGAAAATGCGGATGTGGGGGGAGGTCTCTGAGGAGGAATTGGTCCAAAATTCAATTGTGAGCATGTGCTTGAGCGGAAAACATTCTGAAGTTCATTGAGTTGTTGAAAATATTGTCGTTGGTGTTCTATCCACCGTGCAACCTCGGGGGGCGGCTCATTGAAGCCAATAGAAGGCGTAACCGCTGGTGGGACGCTCGCGGGAGTACTCTGCGAAACAACCGTACTCGTGTCCGTCAAAAGAGTTCCGTTTGAGGTTGGGGTAGCAAAGGAGCTTGGCGGACGAAACACCGCCGAGTGTTGGAACGACGGAGAAGCGTTGGAGATAGTTGGTCCCGCAAATATGCTTCGCCTGGCAGGAGTCATTCTTGTGGGTGCGGGACTGGGACTAGCGCCGAAAGCATAAGGACTGAGTTGCCCCTCCGCATTTACGCCCGGAAAAATGGAGCTAGCTAAATTTGACAATGTAGCAGGAGGCGCGCTTCCTGCTGCCTGCATGAAAACTGATGCGGGGTCACTGATAGACGCGTCATTACCTCCAGAGGAAATGTGTGGGTACCCCAGGAGTCCCAAAGACTCCCCGCTTCGGCCTGTACTCCCAAAATTGTGCGACGGTGATGATTCTGGCATGGCTACTCGAAAACGGAGACTGAATGCTGTAAAAGCTCAGGTGTTAAACTCGGATGGCGCCAATGAAGAAACCAAAACCCACTGGCTTCTTAGGTAATCGAGTGAGCCGGGGGTGGAGAGCTGATCCGAATAATGAACCTGCACACTATAACAACCACGTTAAGGCGTTACGAGGTGAGCCGGAGAGGGACCCTCGTATCGGCCCTCCGGCGTGAGAATCAGTACCAAGTGAGAGTAATATTTTAGTAAGAGTGAGAGAGAGGGAGAGAGAGAGTCTGACCCCTTTTTATGAATTCTGGGTTTACTATTTATAGGCAGCAAACTAGGGTTTCCTTGACACCCTGTGACGTCAGCGCGTGCATGGCACGGCGAGTGGGAGAATATCCCAGGTGTTTCCCTGTCCTACGTGTCGTCTCTTTATTGGTCAAGGACCACATGCAAGAATGCTGGTTTGTTAGAGTGGGGGCCACTCTCCAATGGATGATTAAATGCTCTAACGGATTTGCACATGGGTGTATATGCACATGTGCTTATCTACACGCGCCAAGGGGAAGCCGTTGCTTTTCCTCCAAGTTGGGCTTTCGGTTGGCGGGCCTGACCTTATATTGGTCCGTAAAACCCATTCTCATGTTGGGCTTGGGCCCGGAGGATAGATTTGATATCTATCCTCTTCAGTCTGCTTCCGGCTCAATCGCAGTTTTCAGTTCCCTGGGTCGATTGTAAACCGTCTAAATCCGCCGGTTAAATGAAGGGTGGCCCAAGAGTGGTACTGCGGACTGCTTAAGTCTCAGAGTCTCGATCGTACCGACCGGTCCAGTTAGAAAGCTACTTCAAATTTTAAAATAGTAATTTTATCAACAAAATAATAGTTTCTAGAAAACTCCATGTGTTAGTTCAACCATCACGGCATCACGTTGTACACGAGTCATAGTTTTCTGAATCTTTTAAAAAATAGAAAAGAGTAAATTACATGTTTCTCATATGTATAAGCTTGTGTTCTTAATAAGTTTAGAAAATTATTGATATGGTCTCCATTTTCAACTCAGCTCAATTTTTTTGGAAGACACCGGGCAAACCGCCCCATTTATGGCAAACCACCACATTAAGCTTAAAAAATTGGTCCAGTCAATCATTTACACTGATACTAATCATTGGTGACACAATACCCCATTAAGGGCTAAACGCCCCATTAAGATTAAAAAAAATATTTTTTTTTTAATTTTAAGTTGTATTCTAAATTTTGTAATAATAATAATAAGTTTGATAATAATAGTTTAATAATAATAATAATAACAAGTTTTAATATTTGTAAGTTATTAAAAAGTTAAACGAGTTATTAAGAAAAATAGAAAAAAAAATCTTATACTATACGATCGTTTATATTGGTGTTCCCGAGAGAACTTTATAAACTTTTAGTTACGAATATAAAAAAGTTAACGTTTTAATATTTGTAAGTTATTAAAAAGTTAAACGAGTTATTTAAAAAAAAGAAAAAAAAACTTATACTATACGATCGTTTATATTAGTGTTCCCGAGAGTAATTTATAAACTTTTATAAAATAGTTAATCTTTATTAAAAAAAAATATCTTAGAAAAAAAATCTAAAACCCAAAATGCCCCATTAAAGGCTTAACCTGGCAGTTCAAACAACTACCCAATGATTGGTGGCACCGATCCTAAAAACATTCGGTTGCTTTTTAAGTCTTAAAAGCTTAACCCCCTATTTAGGGCATAACCCCCCATTAAGGCGTGAACAAATGCCCCATTAAGGGCAAACCGCAAGGTTAAGGGTGGTGTCCAGAAAAAAAGTTGGGTGTCTCTAGTAGTCCCCTTTTTAAATCCTCGGAATATCATTCCTATTGGGATATCATTCCTATTTTTTTTATATGATCAATGTAGTGTTTTCTAAATGATTAAGAGTTATAATATTAGTTCATGAATTTATTTCTATTAAGTCTAGCAAATATACTATTTGGTTGGTCATATATAATTTATTTCTTTGATTATTCCAATATATATATATATATATATATATATATATATATATATATATATATATATATATATAATTTTGATGTGACTGGTTGAATAAAATTAGTTTTTTTTTTCTATTTTTTTCCCTTGGTTAGGAACACCATAATTGACGTATCATCTGTTGGGAGTTTGGGACCAAGTATGCATATTTCAGTTGAATTTTTTGAGTCAATTTACATCTGCTTTGAATTAAACCAAAGGGGACCATTATAATTTATAATGCATAAACTTGTTGCACTATCTGCAGTAAGACTTGTACGCTTGTGGAATTCAGCAACCCTCTTTAACAGGTCAAAAAAGACCTTTATAATATATAAATTATGCAAAGAAAGTGAAATCTAGTTGTTATTAACCAACACATCTAAAGGTTAGATCCAAAAGAAAAGTGAAAAAGAAGACATTTTTCAAGAATCTTCCCAGCACCAACCTTGTGGTTCTAGGTGCATATCCAAATCTTATTATTTGACCTGGTGTATGACTAACAAAAAAACATGAGGAGAAAATTCTAATCTTTAGTTTTTACAAATATACACCCAGATGAAATCACCCACAAAAAATTGTAAAAAATGAAAAAAGAATCTAGAAACTTATTCAGAAATAATTGAAATCTGGCCACTGGAAATACTGTCATGGCTGTCATCACAAAGTGATAGAGCTCTTTCCAAATTAGCAACAATATCACTCATTGTTGGTCTTTCTCTACCTTCCAAGTTCACACAATGTTTGGCAGTGTATGCCATCAGCTCCACTGCCTCCGCCTCATTCACCTCCGGCGGTCTTACTCTCTTATCGAGTACATTTGTCAACTCGCCGGAAATGATTGCTGGTACAGCATAATCCACAAGAGTTATGGGCGTACCACCGTTACCGTCATCATTACTCTTGAATATTGCTCTTTTTCCTGTCAAAAGCTCTAGCATGACAACTCCAAGACCATAGACATCACTTTTGGCAGTGACCACATTTAGTCCATAGTATTCTGGATCAATGTAGCCGACTGTCCCTGCTGCCTTAGTCGGTCTGTGCTCTGATTCAGATTCAGGACCCATTAAAGATAACCCAAAATCAGAAACTCTAGCAACCCAATTCGCGTCGAGTAATATGTTAGATGATTTGATGTCTCTGTGAATTATAGGTGGAACTGCATAATTATGAAGGTATTCGATTCCTCTAGCAGCATCCAATGCAATCTTGATCCGCATTTTCCAAGAATTTAACAGGCTGCTGTCCTTCTCTACATTTTTCTTGTCATGTAAATGATCATACAAAGCTCCATTTTTCATGTATTCATAAACCAAGAGTTTTTCTTCCCTCTCTTCACAATATCCGACCAGCCTGACCAAGTGCTTGTGATGAAGCCTCGATAAGAAAGCCAATTCCGAATCAAACGCGCTTTCTTTCTCTTGAAACTTTTTGGCTTTTTGACTCGTTTCCCCCCTTTTGATGGCGACTTCACGACCATCTATCAACTTGCCTCTGTACACCACACCAAAACTCCCTGCGCCTATTTTATTCTGATGAGAGAAGTTGTCGGTGGCTAATGCTAGATCAGCAAAAGTAAATTCTTCTTCCCTGTCAGCATGTTTCGAAGATGTTCCACTTCTTTGCCTTCCGAAAACTCTTGATGCTTGTCGCCTGATAGTAGAAGATCTTGAAACCGGACTACTGTTTGAAAATTGAGGACCATTGTTGTTAGCACCAGTGATTGTGGGTTGAACAGAATTGTGTATCTTTTTGTTTCCACAACAAACACCAGTCCACCAACAATAAATTATAGTACAAATACCTGCAAAAGTCCCAATTGATCCAACTATTGCAAAAGCCAACAACCCCCTTCTTAATGGTCTCGAAGGGGAAGACCGTGGTACATTCCCAGCTCCAGATGGTGGTGGCAATAAGGGTGGAGATGGTGGCACTAAACTAGCTATATCACAAGGTTTACATATTGTTCCAGACCCGGAACAGAGAGTATCAGATTGAGTATACGAACCACAATCACAAACGGATCTGACACATGGTCCTGGAAGAATTCTTCTCAATGGAAGCTCGAAGCCTAATGGAAATGAACCATTTCTAACCCATCCTTCCCCCCAACAAATAACAGAGAGGTTATTAGTTGTCAATCCACAGGTAAAATCTAATCCAGCCACAATTGATTCGAATGAGATACCGGTTTCATAATCACTCATATTCCCTCCTCCACCTCCCCAACAAATTACAGTATTATTCAATCTACGTAAAGCGCAAGAATGATTCAAACCAAGGGCGAGTGTAGAAAACTCAAACGGTAGATGATTTGGTACATCAATCTGCCCAAAATTGTTCTCGCCCCTACAAATTAAGATGCCAGTAGAATTTACTCCACAGGCGTGATTACCTCCTACAGCAATATTTAACATACGAAAATTGGTAAATTCACCTTGAATAGAACTCGCCAGTTCGGAATTGGTTCCGAAACATATGATTCCATCGGTGTTGTTCGACGGAGCACCGCAATTAAACCCCAATCCCGATGAAATCGATCGAATCCGAGCATTTAGAGTTGAAAACTCTTCACGATCCCTCCAACAATTGACGTTCAATCCGGTGCTATTCGTAATTGCACAAATTTGAGTATCTCCGATCACTAACTTACTCAAAAGTACCGTTTCGTTGTAGTACAAACGCTTTGGGATCAAATTAGGGTTCCAACACACGAGACTAGAACCGCCGGACCTGACGCCGCAGAACAAATCCCGGCCACCGGCGATGGACTCAAAGGAGATGTCAGAGTACACGTCAAACACTTGGCTATTGCGCCAGCATTGAATCCGTTGACTCGGTTGACCGGCGACGATGCCGCAGATAGTGACGTCGGAACCGTAGCTTACAGAGACGGTGGTGGCTCCGGCACCAAGGCCGTGGACGCTAAATACGACGACGGAGAATAGAAGACCGAGTAAGTAGACGACGGCGGTGGTTAATGTCGTCATCTGAAGGTCTGATGATCACCGGCGATGATGTTTTGCATTGGTTGATTTGAACGGAAATTTTGATTCAGATAGATATAGAGAGAGAGAGAGAGAGAAGTCGAGAACTGAAGAAAATGAATATTTTCAATTGAAACGAATTTCCGTGACATTTTTTCAGATTACCAGTATGTATAGGGTAGGGTGACGTCAGCTTGACTTGCTGTCACATAAGTTAAGCTGTAATAGATTGACACGTGTGACAAGGTCACCGGGACTGCAGCTTCCTTTACACGTATGCAGAAGCTTTAGTCATAGTTAGCAACCTTTGAGGATTTGACCATTTACTTTTGAAAATGTAACGACTAAAGACTTCTCTTTTTTCTTTTTTTTTTGATAAAAACAAAAAAAAATCTTTTTAAAACTTTAAAAACTGTTTATAAAATGAAATGAATCGCATGAAATTAATTTACTTGTTAACAAACAAATATGTGTTGTAAGTTTTACTCAAAGAGTATGATCTACACATGATGAAAATTGAAATGAGAGGAGACTTTACGTCCAATCTTATTAAAAAAGACTGTTTTAACAGTAACACTTTACTCATAAAACTTTGTTTGCTGTGCATGTTTTATTACACAAGATGCTAGTAAGTGAGGAATAATATACTATTGTATTCATATTATTATTGTTATCATCATACATATTTCTAATGTTTTTAGATGAATTTTAAAGTTGACGCGGGAAATTACGAACTAGCCATTGGACAATTGGAGCTTGTCGTCTTGTTAGAAATTTCGCTGTTTGAAGCTTCTAAGAATCTTCTTAAATTGATAGCAAAATTTCTTCTTTTTGGTATTAATATAAGAGAACTTACATGAACACACACGAGTAAGTTTTTGTCTTTTCGTGCCACTCTATATTATTCAATGAGAGATTTCTGGCAATGGTATCTAAGATGATGTTAAAATGGTAATTTTCTTCTATCTTTTTGAGTTTAAGGGTTTAAGTCCTACCATAAACATAATAAATGTACTAACTTAGTCCAAAAGATCATTAATTAATGATGTAATAATTACATGTCTTTAATAATTATGTAATAATTACATGTTTTTTAATTATTTTAATTTATTTAATAACAAGGTAATAGCCAATGATCTCTTGACCTAATGGTTAAGAGGAATGTGGTAAGATTTTGTCTTACCTGAAGGTTCTGGGTTCAATCCTAGACATAAATAGTTCTTTGAGGATTTATGAGATTAGATTACGAGTAGTGTAGATTTAACCGTTCATAAAATAATAATAACAAGGTAATAGTCACATATCTTTTTTTTATTAATAATAATTTATTAGTATTAAATAGTCACATGTCTTTTTTTTATTAATAATAATTTATTAGTATTAACAATAAATTATTTAAAAAAATTATGTTTTCTGTCGTAACTTGAATACAAAACTCTAGCATATAGAGAGAGATGACAAGAATTTCTTTTCATGTATAGTAAATTTATGATAAAAATTTAAATATGATAAAAAATATAAGTACTTCTCTGTATAGCAACACATGATATACATAAACATAAATTGAAAGTTTTGATATTCATATACAGACAAACAAGATATTACTTTTGTACTATAAAAATTAGAACACATGACTAACGTTGTCCTGAACAAATTTCCAATACACAAACAAGATATTAATTTGTTTCTTCAGTAGAACACTTTGTAAAATGAATCCTATACCTAAAGTAGCAAATTCGGATGTCGTCATAAAAAAAATCCTTTCCTACGATTGAGTTGTTTTCACTAGAAATCAACATGGTTATAACTAATTTGGGTTGATAGTGATGATGTTTTCACTAGAAATCGACTAGATGTTCATATGTGTATATATATATAGAGTGAAGTTATCCTACATCCTTCTATTTTCCTATATCCTCTACGGATGAATGAGAGCCACAAATTTAATAAGTGCAGTTAGAATAACAACGAATGCATTTTAACTAACAATCGAAAAAACCAAAAAATGCATTTTAACTAACAAAAAGTGCAGTTAGAATAACGAAAAAACCAAAAAATGCATTTTAACTAACAATCGAAAACACCATAAAAACAGTTAATAAAATTAACGAAAACATCATAAAAAAATACAGTAAAAAAATAGTGGAAAAACACAATAAATCTGCCCAGTTTTAGGACCCCCATTTCTACAAAAAAAAAATTCCTCGAAGGTATGCCTTCACTATAGGCGTTATAAAGATAATAAAACGCTCATAAATATGGTGTTTTTTTTTTGAAAAATATTAACGTATAAAAAAGTTAGGAACGTTTAAACAGTATGGGGGAAAGTGCATGTGCCTTACATGTGGGGGAAATAGCATGTGTCTTGCAATAGAGAAAAAATGAGTGGCTCTCATTAATCCGTAGAGGATATAGGAAACAAGGAAGATGTATTCTACCCTCAACCTATATATATATATATATATATATATATATATATATATATATATATATATATATATATATATAGGGAGATGATCATTTGAGAACCAAATTTGGTTTAAGAACTAAAAAAAACTAATTTGAGCCACATGTTTATTACATGTATCCCCCCTCCCATGAATTGTAGTGGTCCCCCATGAAACTTGTGGTTGAGATTTAGTTCTCAAAAGTTCTCAAAATAAAAAGTTCTCATTTGAACATAACCCTATATATATATATATAGGGTTAGGTTCAAATGAGAAGCTTTTAAGTCAAATCGCTATATGTTCTTTTTGGAACACATTTTTTTTTTAATTTTATGGCGTTTTTATTATTTAAAAAAACGCTAAAAAATACAAAAAAATATTTTTTTTTTCAAAAAAAAATGTGTGTTTTGGAGCGTCTAGAAGAATGGTCTTTTTAGAAAAAAATATTTAATTAAAAAAGTGTTTTTTTTTTTTTGAAAAAAAAGAACCGAAAAAAACACCAAAAAAAACATCACAAAAATTAAAAATTAATGTGCTCTAGAAAGCTAATATAGCGATTAGAGGTATAGTGTTTAAAAAAAATTGTTAGAAAGTGTTTTTTGTGAAAAAGAATGTGGATATAGTGGATGTAGAATAACCCAACTCTCTCTCTCTCTATATATATATATATATGTATATATATATATATATATATATATATGTGCTAAATGTGATATTAATATATTCATCAGCTACTAACTTTTTTTTTGAACAACGAAATTTTTATAAGGAAAAACCAGCAGTGAGGGACTAGTGGGAAGCCCACCAGGCTGTTACAAATTACATATGACATAGGACATGCATATTAAAAGCAGACCATTCTAAACTGGGAGTTTTAACCCTATTATAAATTTCCCAAAGAGCAGCCGCGACAATCGAAATGAGAGACTTAATCACATTCGAATTTAATTTCTGAACCTGGATGTGAGTGAAAACTTGAGCAGGTGATCCAGAGGTAAAGAAACTAAACTTACACCATTCCCGTAATAGTTTCCATGTTGAACATGCCCTCTCACATTGCAGTAGCAGATGTGACACCGTTTCCTCCGAACAGTAGCATCCCAGACAAAGGCTGACCGGAATGGAAATCCCCCTTTTGGACAGCTCCTCTTTCACCGGAATTCTGCCCAAAGCGACCTTCCACGAGAAGAAGGCAACTTTGCTAGGAATCCATTTTATCCATAAATGTTTATATGGGAAAGCTTATCTTTTTCCTTCGATGCATTTCCTTATATAGCTGGTATGGAACAATTGATCACTTGAGCCTAACCAAACCCATCTATCATCAGCAGGTCTAAATGAATATTGTTGGATCATGGAATATACCTGTGAAATTTGTGACAGCTCATGGAGGTGGGGATTATGTTTCCAGTCCCAAGTGTAAGAGATGACACTATCCACTAAACTTAGTCTTGTATTAACCTTACAAATTTTATTTTTTTCCAAGGCAAACAGATCTAGAAATCGATATTTCAATGGTGAACATCAAGCTAGGGATCGATCCAAAAGAGAACTGAACTTCCATTGCCCACAAGTGGCCTAATTTCTGTCCAAAAATCGATTTGGCTGTCCTCCAGCTCACTGATAGTCTGGCTAATTGACTTCCAGCATCCAGCAATGGATCTTTTAAGGGGTAGTGTGACATCTATCACTTTAATTTTTAGATTAAGAATAATAATTTAGGATTTATTAGGATTTATTTAGAATTAATTGTGATTATGTGAATTATTTGAATATTTAAGTATTATTTAAAGCCTCGTCACTATGAACCGACCAACGAAACGAATAAAATATTTTGTTTTGTTCAAACTATAAGTGTAATATAAGTTAAAACTTTAGAGAAGGTTTTTCTTCCGGTTAGCAATTAAATATAGAAAGTTACGCGATTATGGAAACGAACCGTAAACGTCACAACACTAGGTCACCCGACCGAGTGTGACGAAACTGAAAAATAACTATACGGTTTGAAGCGTAATTTAATTTCATGAATTTTCATATAATTATTGTAATTTATTGAATCCGGAAAATTACATGTGAAACACGACTTTTACTGAGTATTAACTGTAAATGACTTATATTGGTGAAAGTTTATAAAAAAAAAATGCATGCATGTATATGTGTGTGTCGTGTATATGTATGTGTATGTGTGTGGAGAAAGTTAAAATCATAATGTGTAGGTAATTATATGTATATGCATGGGTTTAATTGGTGGTAAAATGTGATGATTACACTTCACCATTGGAACACCCACCTACACAACACTTAAAGATTTAAAAAAATAAATAAATAAATCTCTCCCCTCTCTCTCTCTCTTATTTGGACCGAACCCCCCCCCCCCCCCCCCGCCATACCCACACACTTCATTTCATCTTCTCTAAAAAACACACACATACTCTCATCTCTTTCATTTCTCTCAAGAACACCCAATAATCTTTAGAGATTTAAGAACAAGACTCAAATATCTTCTCTAAGAACACAAACCCGAGTTCAAGGTACTCCTTTCTCCTTCATCTTGAACCTTCTAACATCAAAAACCCTCTTTTTCAACACATGATTTTCAAAGAGAAACACTTTCTAAACCAAGGTTTAACCTTGAAATGGTGAAAGGAGGTATAAACAAACATGAAACACATGAAATCATGGGAAAAACCCACACACACACTCACGACCGTGAGTGTGTGAGTGTGTGTCTTGCTTAGGGTTAGAGTTTGAGCTTCATTTTAGTGTTTGATGATGAAAATAATCACATGCATGTTAAGATCTAACATAAATAAAGGTTTTACAAATGAAAAGATACATGAAAACCCTAATCTTAAACTCAAGGATCTTCAAGTTTATGAATAAAAAAATGGATTAAAAATGTTAGATGATACATGCATGTACTAGATTTGATGATATTGTGATTTTATGTGTTTGATGATTGCTAGTATTTTATGAGTATTTAGTGGTGATTTCTATAAATATATAGATTATGTAGCATAAATAATAAGTAAGTAAGTTTATGGATTATGAAATCCGAAATATATATATATATATATATGTATATGAAAATTGAATTAAAAAGAATGAAGAACATAAAACTTGGTGCAACGATTGTAGTAATTCCGCCTCATGGTCGTCAATGACGCCTACATGGTCGGTAACGATCGTCACCAAATCAAAACCCCGTGGTTATTTTGTAACACCCCAAAAATTCACAGATACATGATATATATAGTAAATACGTGTTCATATTATAAATACGTGAGCTTAATTGATAAATGTGGTAGACTATGCATTAGATAACTTGCATGTGTTAGAAATACGTTGTTAATGGCCTATATGATGAAATGTGCATAAACGGATGTCTTAAACGTTAACAAAAGTAAAGTATGAGATACATATGTGTTTATATGAATAACATAATGATACATGAATCATTTGATGGTTATATACGTGTAAATACATGTGTTATTAGTTAACGAAAAAGTAGAAGGACTAAAAGTGCAATTATTGTAAAGATATAAAGGTATACGGATATTATACGTATCTATAATTATTATAAGTATCCCGAGACTTAGGATATGGTAAAAATATATCCTAATATGATTTATAAGGTGAAATGATAAGTATTGTAAAGTTTGAAGGGCTAAAATGTAATATAGCAATTAATAAAGAAAATATATATAAATGTATATATATGTTATCGTACGAATCCCGAGCCTTAGAAACCTGATAAATTGTTAGAAATATGTCCCCTAATGTTTTGGTACATAAAATGATAAAAGGTTAGAAGTTTAGGGGCTAGAAATGCATCAAACCAAAGTACAAGGGCTAAATATGCCAACATCCAAATTCTGGCCGGAAAATCAGTGGCTCGCATATCGCGAGCCACCCCTTGTTGTTCTGCGCGATACGCGAGGGACACGGCTGCAGCAGAAACATGAGAGGTCCGATTTTTGACCACGTATTCGACTTGGAGTGCAAGAATTGATCACCTACGCGTCTGATTTCGACCAAGAGTCACCATGGGACGTGTTATCAGCCTAAGACGCACCCTCTAGTATAAATAGCAGCCCCGAATCCTCAGAATAACTCGCCAATTTCGTGATTTATAACCCAAAAACCCTAAAACGAGCCAGAAACTTCGTCGGAGCAATTCGAGCAACCGGAGGAGAGTTAGAAGCCGAATTTCTGCAGTCACCCCTTATTTGGTATGCTTAACAATAACCTCTTTCAGTTTTGGCTAATTCGATTTCTAAATATGGTTTCTAAAAATGATGTAAAATTAGGGTTCTTGATGTTATTCTGCTCAAATCGGGTGATCGGGTGGGAATTAGGGTCTGAATTTTTGTAGGTAATCCTAATTTAATGTGTTTTAAGAAAGCCCTAAGTTTATTTCACAATTGGAAAAGGTTTGGTGAAGGTTTTGTTAACGGGTCAAAATTAGGGTTTTCATGTCGTTACTCTGCCAAATTGAGTAAACGGTTTTGAATTAAGCTTTGTCATTTTAAAGGATATTATAAAATGTTATTATGGATAATACCCTAAGTTGGTTTTGAAAGAAAATGAGTTTTGATAATAAAACGAGAAAAATGTGAAATTAGGGTTTTGAATTATGATTATTTAATATAAAATAATCCGGAGGGTATGGGTACTTGAATTTTGGTATGGAACTATGTTTATATATATAATAAGTATATATGGGGTTAAAATGGATAAATGATAAAGTATATAAGATACCGAGTTAATCGGATATTTAGAAGTTCGTGCGGACCGGAAGGGTAGACACCTGTACACTGGGGTTTCTGGCAATAGCGGGGGTGTCGCCATCCCATCTGGGCAATGGCATCCCAACACTGGGCGATCCCGGAGTGAGTGTCTACTTATAGGAATGCGCGTCTTCATAATTATCAATAAAAAGAAGATAATATACCTATAGGGGTATTTTGGTCATTTTGACCTTAAAAGAAGTAAACCTTAATAATCAGATATTATTAAGATAATATAAGAGATAAATAAACATAGGATATGTTTATAATGTTAAACCTTGCGTTAATGCCATACGATACGCGAATTAGGTTAACCGAAGGATTCTGTCGGAGGTTCTGTCCGAGTTTAACGAGTAAAGAGATAAGGTGAGTTCTGCGAGCCCACTTTTAAATGTTTTAAAAGCTTTAATGTTTTCGGGCTGATATACATACAATGTTCAACTGTTTACTTAAAAAGTATTTGAAATGCTTTTATCTGAAAGTTTGATTATCTTAACTGATGAATTGATGAATTGTTTAAAGTGATACGTGTTATGTTATGAAAATGCTTATGAATCATTATACGTGTTAGTATTGTATATGAAATGATGATAATAGAATAATGCATATGAAATGATTGTTAGAGTTATGTGCTATATTTGCTTTGAAACTAGGTATCCAAATGATAAGGGTTTGTTAATAAACGCACAAGTGAGAATGTATGATTATATGAGAACAGGTGATACATTTGCTATATTATTATGTGGTGGATATGCCGCTGGTACATCCTGTATACAAGCATAGTAGTATAGTTACCTGGTATATCGAAGTGTGGAGGATACGCCGCTGGTACATCCTGTATACATACACCTAGGTAAATTGGGGGATGTTCAGCTGTTGCAGTATATGAGTACATTATCATGTTTATTAGCACACGTGAGTCACCTGGATATCTAACTAGGGGCGGGTAGTAGTACTGTGGTGGTTAAGGAGATGTTCGATAGAATGGAACGTCTAAAGAGGGTCAAGGTTACGTGAACGGTTGTCGTTGCTGAATGGTTGGGGGCTTCCAGATGAAGTTACCTGAGCAGTATTCGAGACCGGGAAGGTATAGAAGAAGTAGGACGGTTGTCGTTGCTGAATGGTTGGGGGCTTCCAGATGAAGTCACCTGAGCAGTTTTCGAGACCGGGAAGGTATAGAAGAAATGAAACGGTTGTCGGTACTGAGGTTGGGGGCTTCCGATAAAGTCACCTGAGCAGTATTCGAGACCAGAAGGTATAGAGGTGTATGGAATTCAGGTCATAGGGGTTAAAGGTTATGGAGGTAGATGTTTTCTAGAGAAACGTGTATGGTTATGATGTTATGTTATGTATGACTTGTTATGTGTTATACTTGATAAATGTTGTAAAAAGGGATTTTGCAGGTTCAAAGGTTTAAACCTCACGAACGAGGTAATGTTTTTAAAATGTAGAACTCACCAGCGTAAGCTGACCTTTTCCCAAAACCATATGTATGTTAGGTTTAGGTGAGACGTCTGGAAACAAGGGCGGAGCCCTCGTGTTAAGAGATTGATCGGGCAAGCTATAGAGGAGCTGTTGGATGTGCTGGCTAGTTGTAGATAAATAAAGACGGATATAGTTAGTCGCTATATAGATAGATTGTAAATTATCTCAGTTACTTTACGTACTTGGCTTTATATAAATAAAAGTTTTAAATTTTCCGCTGCTTATCTCTGTTGTGCCACGTGTTCATGAGTAAATCCGATGAGTGACCCCTCCTGGTGCCAAGTCTGGGAGTGGGCGTCACATATTTCTCATAGTAATCCCGCCTAAAATGGTCGGTCATGAGGAAACACGAGCGGTAAACCTTAAATATCAAAGACTTTGAAAATATATGACAAAATGTGTAAAGATTATAACAATTAATATAAAACTTATAAAAATAATTGAAAACAGAAAATTTAATGTAAAAAGTTAGTAAATCTTGTATTAAAACTTAACATAAATGATCCTCATGTGTAGGGACATATTAAATATAAAAATCTTGAACTAGTAGTGTATTTAATGCACTTTAAATAGGTTAAAAAGTGAAAATTTATTAAAAATCCGAAATTTTAAATATGATCAGTATATAATGACTTGAAATCATTAAGAAAAGTTAAGAAAAATATTTTAAAAATTTAAGAATTAATTTAGTGAATTAAAGTGGAATTATTGGCTTAAAAATGGTTAAAAATACATAAAAATACATAAAAATAGAAAAAAATTATGGAAATAAGGTGAAATAATTTGAGAAATATTTTATACAGTAAATAATTAGAATAAGGGAAAATAATTGAAATCTCAAATGAAAACGAGACCCGACTCTCTA
This sequence comes from Deinandra increscens subsp. villosa, assembly GCA_039602395.1. NCBI lineage: Eukaryota > Viridiplantae > Streptophyta > Magnoliopsida > Asterales > Asteraceae > Deinandra > Deinandra increscens. Next base: position 21,118 of record JBCNJP010000402.1, read on the forward strand.
AAACGATAAAACTACGCGTTAAAACGTAAAATTCGGTAAAAATAGAGTATATAATATAATAATAGTTGAGATCAGTAACTAAATGAGTTAGAACAGATTAATAACACATATGAAACATATAAAAATATTGTGAAATTAAAAACTAAAGCATAGGAGAAAACTAGACTAAAAACCGACGCCGAAAAGTCATAAAAATAAGTACTATAATAAGAAAATAAGGAAAATAAGAAAAATAAATTATATAAAATTTGTGATAAATTTTAGTTGGGTTTGATAATACTTAGTGGGCCTTAGAATAAAAATTCTTGGGCGGAGCCCAACTTCTTTCACCATTCGTGACAAAATTAACCGAAAAAGGGCAAAATCGTCATTTTGCCCAAATTTTCTAAAAAGTCAGAATTTTTCCACCATGGTTAGTATAACTTCATAACTAATCTGATTATAATGGAAATTAGGACCAAGGTGCTCGAAACCTCTCGATTAGGAGCAAAATCGCAATAAAAAGCAAATGTGAGTTCACTACTAAATGCCCTAAATAAATTGATATGTTTTGTTAAATGTTTTGGGCTGAAAAAATATATGAGTTTTGAACCATTGAATGAGAATATTGTGGGTATGAATTAAGCGTAAGTGTCGGCGCACGCTCATATAAGATGAGCAAGGCCTATATAATTTGGATAATTTAGAACAATGCCTTCTAGATCATTAGAGTAGCGCGAGAAGTATTGGTAGATCTACTGGGGTTGACCACCCGTACTCACTGATCAGTCGCTCTGGTCGCAAAACATGGTGAGAAATACTATCGAACATGGGTCTAGTGTTGATTTAGAGCTTATTGTTTATTTTGTACATCGTAAACCTAGCTAGTTTACGAACCATATATATTCTTTACTTGGATTTGCATTCTTGACTTAATAATTGAATTATTGGAATAAAATGATAAAGTGGAAACCAGTTTTGATTAGTCACCAACCTTGTGTTGACGTTGTGATTTTTACCTATTTTTCAGGTAACTAATGGGTTGCATGGAAATCTGGATCTAGGTGTACGTGGGTGACTTTGTGATGTGCTACTATGTTTTATAACGTTTTAGTTAGTCGTGAAATGTATTAGGGACCTAACTATGGGATAGTGAATCTATCTCAATCTTTTGTAACACTTAGGGGTAATTAATATACCCCGTTTTTAAATGAAAAGTGTTTTAATCTAAATTACGTTTCACGTGTTAAACTACTAAAACTATGGGTTAATAATTTAATTACCGCCACGTAAGCCTTCTGCAATAATTAACGAAAATGGGATGTGACAGGTAGGGGGCCGTAAACACTGCGGGCACGAGTAGATGAATGAATCGCAAATATGACCCTCACCCAAAGATTCGAGTAGCCAAACTTCAGTCTACAACCCCATTTGGAGATAAGAGCACAATTTTGATCCTTCAAGCGCCCAACCCAAGCACCTCCAACCGATTTCGGAGCTGTTACCCGGTCCCATGAAACCCATGGAATCTTATGTAAATCATCGTGAGTACCCCAGAAAAAATTCCGCCGTATTGCTTCCATTTTTTTAAAAACCGCCGAGGGAGCCTGATAAAGGGAGAGGTAGTACTGAGGGAGACTTCCTAAAACGGATTTGATTAACACCGCTCGTCCACCTTGAAATAGATTACGTGCTTTCCATCAACTACTAACCGTAATTATAATAAACGAGATGGTGACCCGCCCGCGCGTTGCGGCGGGCCACCCTCCTTCTTTGACCTAGCAAGTAGGCTAAATGGAAGAAATCATCTTGTATACGCATTCATTACCTGTTGCAGATTTGTAAACATCGTTAAGGATACCAGCATCTAGACAACAGTTAACCAATATCATCCTATTAGTGATTGCATTCTTGTCTATTGTTGTTGATTCCTGGATTTCTTCAACTACAACGTATTACAAAAAGTGAGTGATTGCATTCACGCCGACTGCTGGGTTTGCTTTACTACATGTTCTAACGAAAAGTGTGCGTACTGATGTTTTCTGGCTATTGTGAGATGTACAAAACATGCAGTTTTGAGCCATTGATCTTCAAAATGAGTCTTTTGCTAGAACAATTGACATTGATCTTCCTTCTTATTTTTTGTTTGTCCTTTGATTTCTTCAGAGGTGGTTCTTTTTCATCTGTATTTATAAATGTTTGTGTTATTGTAGAGGTTATGGATGTACCTATGGTTACTCTTAAAAGTTACTGGAGAAACCTGATCTTTAATCTGAGTTATAAGAACATGTACCCTAAAATTCAGTAACTCTTCCTGAGGTGCCTTTCCTAGGTAATCTGGAAAAAAAAAATTAATGAGTATAACTGAAAAGTAAAAGTAAGGGTTTGGTTATCATTGTAAAGTGACATGTGAGAAGGTGGTTGTTTTTCAGCATTGGGTTGGGTATAGGTCTTCATAGGAAGTGGAGCTGCAATAGAACTTTGGAATATTATCGTAAATGATAGGAGCAACCGAGCAACTGCAGTCCTTCTTCCAAATACGATGTAAACATCAAATTCCACAACTTTTCCAAATGACCTGGGAGAATCACAAACATAGCCTTTTATGGTGTAACAACGACCAACTTTCAACAACGACTGAAGTGTTTTATCATGTATTTCGACCTCTGCTTCAATGGCATCACCCTGCAAAAAGAAACATATAGGGTAAGCCATTTAGATTAATTAAAATAAATTATAGTAGAGCTTTCGTATTAGAGATGCATATAATTTATAGATGTTTTAAGGATTTTGTGAGCACTGAATCCAAATTATAATGTGATAGAAATATTTTTTTTAAACAAAAGGCACTTAGGAAGGTAATCATAGAAACATGGATGAACCTAAAGCTACAATTCAGGCATAATTACCTTCAGAATGCAATGGTTGCCTGGGAGGATAACTCGCTGATGAGAACCTGAGACATGGAAAAGATTTAAAAAATTAAAGAGGAGCAGGGTTAACAACAAAAAGACTACAGCCTTGTATAATCTAGTATAGCTGGCAAGAGCAATGTTCGTTGAATACAATTAGTAAAAATAGTATTTGGCCCGCTGTCGTGTTGTAGCGGACAACTTATTTACTATCAATTTCAATTAACAATTTAAGCATACCAATTATCCATATTCCTAGAAATGTAAGTATCACAAATCATATCATGTGCGACTTTTATTACCTTCAACAACCATTCTTGTGAATGTGTGTATCACAAATCAACCCATATTTAATTGTTGTAACTTTAGCCAATCAGCCCACATGAAAGTGAAATAAATAACTGACCATCTTTGTTAGAAGCATAATATGTAAATATAAAACCACATAAAACGCAGATTTGTCATCGTTTGCAAGAAACGCAACACAACTTTGCGCTTTGTTCTTGTAAATATATGCCAGAAAAATATGAATATAAGCTGTGAGAGCCACTTAGAACTAAAAAAAGGGATTGGCTATAAATTAAAGGGTGAAAAAGTAGACCTTTAGATAGTTTTCTAATGAGATAACAGATGGGTTCCCATTTACTAAAATGGGCTTGTGTCTCCATTTAGCTACCCTTTTTAGTCCTGCACATGTAATTGTAATATATGCAAATGTGAAAGTAAACTTGTTTACTGGTAAAATCCACACCAAGCAGGCAAAGAACCAGCTCATCAAATGTAGACCCTGGGCTTTGGGCTTTGCTTGATGCCTGCAAAATTATGATAACATATAGGACTTTAGATAGTGTTTTAAGAAACTGCCTTCAGTTACTTGATGATGCCTTGAAGATTAGAAACTTGAGGATTAACTATTCTATAATTATCCATTAAACATATCAAGAATGTCATATTGGTGATCAGAATGAATTTTGACCTGCAGATATTAAAGCACAAAGATACCAACCTGCAAGAGTGTAAGCTCAATTTGATGGGTTAGTCTCTGCTTTTGTTGCCTTCCTAGAATTGTTTGAAATAATAAGTTACTCAGCCGTCTCACTACACCAAACTCAGAAGGTAAAAAAAGATAATAAATGAAAGAAATGGGCCTTAGTCCTCGCACTCTCACACAAACTGACAACCTAACTTTTCTAGGAAAAGAAAAAAAAAGAGAAAACTTAATCGAATATAAGCAACAACGCTATTAAGACCCTTTACACTTGTCTTTACCTATTCAATGGTCAAGTTTCTGCACTGATGTTGGATGTGCTACTTATTCAATGTAAAAAATGCTTCTTAGTAAAAAACTACAGTTTGAATGCACATCAATAAGCAGCACTTAAACCATAATTTTTTTTTGGAAATGACAGTCGCATGATGGCATATTCTAACTTTTAGAACATCAGAAAGATAAGCCATAAGGACAAAATATGAAGCCAATAACCTAACTTTTATAAGAATATAAGAAAAAAAGGACTAAAATTTAATTTGCTATAAGCAACATTGGTATTAAGAACTGTTGGTTTTCTTAAAAAAGAATGCATGTACCCTTACAGTTGACTATCATAAGTATTTATGTACAGTGTAATTTGCAAGAAGTCCTATAAAAAAACTATTCTAGAAAATTAACCTTATGAGTATAAAAAGGGAGAGTTCAAAAATTGTGAAATTGTCAGCTGGCATAATAGAAATTAAGAACCTCTAAATTTTTCAAAATTATTTGCTTTAAAACTATTTCAATATTAGTAATATCCCTTGCTGATGGCAAATTTTATACAAAAGTTGCAAATATTGAGTGCACCTAAGAAATGACACACTAAATAATCAGTGTATGATATTGCAGGAGCAAACCCCTGTTTCATCTCTAGTAACATGTCGGCATTTTTGTTCTCTTGATAACTTACTTCAACCACTATTTCACTTTCAGCTATTACGCAAATATTAAGACACGTAAAGGTACATAAATGAAGCCTCGTTAGCATATTTGCAGAGGAAAACCCTTCTTTCATCGATCACCCAAGAAGGATAACATGCAAACGTACGAAATAAGGAAATTTTTAACTAAAACCTGCTGTACTAAGAGTTTCTTGAGCAATGTGAAGTAACACTGGACCAATTTTAATCTGCAAAAAATGAATCCATGAAAATATATCAAATCAAATTAAATCATAGAAATAAACTGAAGAAGATATGATAGAAGTTAAATAGAAACAAATTTGAGGATCAAGTAAACTCATTTAATCCTACATGTACATATTAAATAAAAGACGCAACTTTCTGTAACCTGCTGATCCTTACACATTCAAAAATTGAGCAAATAACTAAACTATAGCACAAATTTTGAAAGAATGCATACAGATTCAAGAATCTATTAATAAGATTATGAGTAAACTATGTATTCAAGAATAAAAGATTCAAGAATCTATTAATAACCCCTAGAAACTCACATTTAGGATTAACTTATACATGTTATAGAAATCATCACAGAAGTATGTAGCTAAATACTTTTAATTGACAAATAGAAGTATGTAGCTAAATACTTTTAATTGACAAATAGAAACAGTGAAGAGTGATTTACATGAGATCTAGGACTAACGTAAAGTATGAAGACTGCATTTTCTTCTCTTTGAAAAGTCTAAATGTACATAGAAAATACAATTAGAAATATAAAATGACAACTATATTAGAATATTTATATGCTGCAAATTAACTTGCCTTGGTTTCAATTGAGAAAGAAATGTGACTTTGGGACATCCAATTTGGTCTCAAGAATCCCTACAACAACAACACTCAACTTTCTGTTTACATTAGCATCGAGCCATCACATATTGTGCAATACAAAATCATTAGTTAAAAGGTCACAAATAACATGTTATGAAGTAGCTTAATAATTAAATTAGATAGAAAAGATGCAAACAGCTAAACTAAAGTCCCAAAGTAAAGAATAGGCTATAAGGTAATGTAAGAGCCCTAACCGTACCTACAATCGTACCTACAGAAAAAACCCCATACGTGAAATTTGAATATGAAAATAGTCAATAAAAACTGAAGTAACCACGGACACCGGATAATCTCAGACCATCCGCCATCGCTGTGGCTTTGCAACGACCACCTCCCAATATTTTAACCTTCAAAGAAAGCAAATTTAATGACAAAAAATTCTAAAACCAAGACGAATAGGAGTAGAATTTTAAACAGATTTGCACAAACCTTTGTTTAATCTCTCGGATAGTGTTTTTGTAGGCTTCAGAAACTGGTTATACTAAAGCACTTGCAAGTGCTCTATTCAATCTTTCTTTCTGTTTACCGTTTTATATATTAGGAAAGATTTTATATATAGAAGTAACACATAACAAAGAACTCATAATGACAAAACATAAGACATTCTTAACTCACTTGGGAGATGATAAGATCAAGAGACAACGTTTTAGCCCTAATTGCGTCGTATACTCTGGCAGCGCCACCACCAACCACCACCATCCTCTCGTCACCAACCTAATTGCCCTATTGGATCTTCTTCAAGCACAAAATCAGTCAATTAGACATCAATCTCCTCGCACTGTTCAGAACCCTAAGAAAAAATACAGTCCACTTCCGGTCGTCATCTTCAAGATAACAAATAAGAATAAGAAGATACCAAATAAGAGAGATAAACAATTTTCTAACCTCCAATGATCTTCTAATTCACTGGATATACCAGATCTTCGAGCAGCTCACACATGCAGACCACCATCGCCTTCCATCGACCACCACTACCCACCGCCTCTCTATGCCAAATCCCCCTAATCAGACCTGTACACACAAACACAATAAACCCTAAAACGAAAAATCGAAGATCATAAGCGGTGGAGGAACCTGGCGATGACGAACGGGACGATCACAGAGACGAAGAAACCGATTGAAGAGGAAGAAGAAAGAGAACCGAAGACAACCGTCTTTATACACAGAGAGAGAGAATCTGGTGGGCGACGAAAACAGAGGACACGTAGTGTGATGAGGAGGGTTGAAATGCTAAAGAAAATGTCATGAGGGACTAAAGATGTCAAAAAAACACAAACCCGTGGCCAATGTAAAACAAACCAAAACAATACTATTCATCATGAATTTGTATTGTATATTTATATAATTATGTTGACTAGAAGTATATTATGGTTCATGGATTTATCTTTTCAAGAATGCATGTTTTTTAGAAGTGTATTTAAAAGTTGGATTTAAGAGGTGGTCTAGGTTAACTTAAAAAAAAACCACCTTGGTACATTTTATTTGAACGGCGAATTTATTGCAACAAACGGAAACGGACCCAAGCAAGACGCTAAGGCCGACTGAAAAGGAGAGGACTTACATCGTTAAGGAAAACAAAAATTACACCAATCACTCCACTTCAAATTCTTTTTCCTAAACTTAATGGAATCCAAAAAAACCTAAGAGATTGAATATCCCAGAAGATCAGTTGAGCGTTAATCGTCTTCTTGTTAAAAATCAGATCTAATTATTAATTTTTTATAAATCAAAACTAGTTTGTTTATATATATTTCCAAAGTTAACGCGGTGGTCAACAAGACTAAACGCAAGCAGGAAGAACCGGGTTCAAAAGTTAATGCTCCCCCACTCCCAAACTGGCAAACGATAGTGGTTTGTTTTTTTTTCTTCAGTTTCTTTGGTTTTCTTATTCCTTTTCTTTGATTTTTTGTTTTTTTTATTTTATTTTAGTTTAACACTCTTACTGTAAAAAATACAACCAGAGATATCAAACAACAACGATCTAGATAGATCCAGTGAACCGATTCATTGATAGATGAATCAGAGATCTAATCGATCAACGAAGACGAAGAACAAGCAGAGAATCTACAGCGAAAACCCTAACAAACTTCAATGATTTTCCAGCCGCTCTCACCAAACTCGTCTGCCCTAAGCAGAGACAATGTCTCGCTTTTATATTCCAGCAACCCTAAC
>JBCNJP010000403.1:0-29000 GCA_039602395.1 Deinandra increscens subsp. villosa
AGCCAACAATCATGTCAAGTACAGATAACATAATAAAAATCATTTTTTAAGCCCTAACATGATAAAATCTAGAAATCGAAAGAGATTAGATGAACCCGTTATTGATTTGGTGATGAAAATTGGATCCACCCTTGAATTCCCCATATTTCCTAGTCTCCTCTGCTCTTGAAATCGCCTCTGGATTGCTCTCTGGCATCTGCAAGTCGTTAATGATCGACTGGAACCCTAAAACCCAATTTTATATCGCGAAACCTTCTTTTGCGGGTTTGAGGCTGCAAGCGTATCTCTTGCTAATATATTCCCACCAGGCGATACGCCTGGTGCTCATTACACGACAATTTAGTCGGGCGGAACCGACTTTGACTTCTGTTGACCAGCCACTCCGCGCGTATCGCGTAGAAACCATCCAGTCCCAGGCGATACGCCTGGGACATCTTGTTCAGCACTTCTCTCTTTCTTTTCTTCACTTCTTTCCAACTTTCTCTCGTGGCCTCGGGACTTTATCAAAAACCTACACAACTCATAAAAACATAAACAAGACCCCAAAGACACAAACTTAGCTAAAAAGAGCTAAAACAAATAGAAACCAACTCAATTAGACTCAAATACGTAACAAAAGACTCAGGAAAACCGGATGTGTTTGCAACACATCAAACATCCCCACACTGACTCTTTTTTCGTCCTCGAAAAATACTGCAATGGAATCATAACCAGGAACTTGACTACTAAACCTTCAACATTTAAAATTAACAACCCACCAATCAATTCCACATTCCATAATGTATTAACACACTAGCTACGATTGCCGGTATTTCTATCCGATTAAACCCAACCACCAACCTTTTTTTTCGCCCCCATGTGTTTATGAAATTACCAGATATAAGTTCAGTCGCCTATAGATCCCACTAAAGAAAGGTCAAGTTCAACCTACTACCGAATCATATTCAGTCAAAGCAAAGGGTAATAATGATTTAAATTTTTATATTTTTTCTCCAACCCCCCCTTAAACCAGATACTAGGATGTCCAAAGAATAACTAATTATTTATATGCAAATTCTTGAGCATTTATTCTTTAAACTATCATTTTTTTTCTTCTTCTTTCTTTTTTCTTTTCTCAATTTTTTTTTAATTGGTTACTTTTACCTAAAATTACCAACGGACATCACCAGAGGTATTCTTTCACAAGGTCTTACCCCCGAAATCATACATGAGTATTTTGCCCGCGAGATCCAGAACATCATCAGAGGTACTTACCACGGGATACTATCCTTAGTTCGTACATGAGTATTCTGCCCCTTCACTCTAATTCATTAACCAGATTATTAACTAACATGCTCATTTGAAATTCTAAGGACATAGGAGTATCTAGCCTAAAGGGGTCTCTTTCCTCCTAATCATCAGATTCAGAATCCTATCACTCCTAAAATGGGAACCCACTAGCAGACTGATTAGCATATTTATACAACAATAAACACATAGGCTATTTAAGCTACTCCTAGGTCAGCTGGGCCTGCCGACACATCATAGTTTAATAATGCTTTCCATTCTCACCAAACTTATCCACTTTTCCCAAATTATTCATTAATTAGTATTTAAGCACAAGATAGACAATCAAATCCCAGTTCCTATCATTTTCCATTTAAATGCAGCCAGAATCTCGGACATTTTTTAACAATTTTTCAAATTTTTTTTTTTCAATTTTTTAACATTTTTAAAGACTCAATAAACAAGTATCTCATCCCCACACTTGAATCACACATTGCCCTCAATGTGGAATGGAACAAAAATAAAGCAGAAATAAAAATAATAAACACACTAAAAATAAAAATAAATAAAATAAAAAAAGTTGAAACGTGTTCACCTGAAACTCCAGAGACTCAGCACATCGACCGCAACCGAACCACCGCAGATCCGGTAAACAGAAATAATAAAAATTGTGAATTAAATTTTTTTTCTGACTTACTTCCTCCAGGCGTATCGCCTACAACCATGCATCTCCCAGGCGATACGCCTGGAGCTGCAAACAACCGGCCCGCATGAGACTTCCACGCGTATCGCCTACAACCTACCAACCTCCAGGCGATACGCTTGAAACGTGATTTCCAGGGAACTTTTGGAATTTGACCCGAAAAATTTTCTATCTCCTTTTCTCCACAGCAAGTCCTATAGTCGAAATCTCAGTCCAGATCTGCAAATTTTGACCTGCACATCTCATATTCCTCAAAGCTCGAATCTCCAAAGTAACCTGCAAACACAAAAACACAAAAAACAAAAGACGCAACATGCACGAAAAACGACAAAAAATTGCAGAAATTGAAACACAAATACAAAACTATACAACCCCCGGGCACTTATCAATTAGCTCAAATCTAAGACACAACCTCCCAAAACATCCGGAGGCTTAAACTTCACATCTTTGACTACCAAACTACCGGTTTCCACCCGGTTTCTATCCGAACAACCTCTAGCTAACTTCCTAGTCCATAAAGTAACTAACTTTAATTCTCTCAACAACATCTTAACCTTCCAATGTTTGTACCTACCCGGGAAAAATCGGCATTCACTAAGAAAACTCAATTCCGGGTCATGGGTAGCAACAATCACATCTAACCTCCCCACACTTGAACTAAGCATAATCCTATCATCCAAAATACCTAAATCACCAAGTGTGGCTCTTCTAACTACCTCGTCAACTATCAACTCACTCTCCACAGTCACCAACTCCACGGGTTCTCCTAACGGGTCAAAATTCTCATTCTTATCAACTAAAATCTCTAACCCTCCTAGATCTTCCCCACACTTATCCTCTATCACCACTTCATTCTCAACTACCTCACCTACCTTCTCAACTACCTCACCGGGTTCTCCTAATGGGTCAAAAATTTCATTTTTATCAACTAACTCAACTAACCCCCCGGTGTTCTCCCCACACTCATCCTCTTCAAACTCATCATCATCCAACCGATTTCCTACAACCACAAGATCTATGAAGGACATAAAAGTACCTATCAAACACACCGATTCGGTGCCCCTATCCTCACGTCTACCCACTTCAAACACTACACTCTCTTGGTCAACCCTCAAAGTAATCGTGCCCGCAAAAACATCAACTAGCGCCCGGGCGGTCCTAAGGAAAGGCCTACCTAAAATCAAAGGGCAACTAGCATCATATGCACTGTCAACTACCACAAAGTCTATAGGGAACAAAAATTTATCAATTTGAACAAGCACATTTTCCACTATTCCTTTGGGTCTAACAACCGACCTATCTGCTAAAGAAATCGTCATCCTAGTCGGTTCTAACTCACCTAATCCTAGGTGCATGAAAACAGAATATGGCATAACATTAATACTAGCACCTAGATCAGCTAAAGCACAAGTAACAGATGAATCACCAAAAGAGCACGGAATTGTAAAGGTACCAGGATCAGTCAATTTTTCAGGCAATTTATTTTGAACTACAGCAGAACAATTAGCATCAAGAGTAACATCCGAAAAATTTTCAAACTTCTTTTTATTTGTTAACATGTCTTTTAAAAATTTTGCATACTTAGGCATTTGTTTAATAACATCCGTAAAAGGTAATGTAACCCTAAGTTGCTTAAGAAGCTCTAAAAACTGACTATATTCACGTGCATTCTTCTGTTGAACCAGACGTTCAGGATAAGGCACTTGCTTCAGATCATCGGCTGTAATCGGTCGAGGCGCAAACCTCACTCTATTCTTCTCTTTAACAGCCTCCCACTTCAGTGGCTTCTCTCCATCCGATGGTCTCTTCACTCCCTCAACCTCGACGTTTGGTGCGGTACCTGCTGGCGTAACGCTCTTGTGCACCCTCCCGTCAGGCGTCTCTAGCACAATCTCCTCATCAACCGGCTCCTCCTCTACTTCTGCCGGCGATGGACTCTGGACAACTCTCCCGCTCCTAGTGGTGATGGCATTCACATTGGCATTGGGGTTTTTGTAAGTACTACCGGAAAACTGACCCCCACGGGAATTGAGCTCCTTCAGCTGCTTCGCTATGTCACCGACTGACCGCTGCAAATCCAGGAACGAAGCTTGTTAATTTCTTAGTAACGTGTCATGCTCCGCCAGCTTCTTCTGTGTAGCCTCATCTCTCGCGTTCATCTGCTGCAAGATCTGCGTTTGATTCATGACCAGCTCTGTAAGCTCCTTCATAGTCGGCCCTTCAGTTCCTCCACCACTCTGGTTATACCTCGGCTGAAAGCCAGGTGGATTTCCTCCCTCTCGCCATCCTGAATTTTGGCCACTCCTCCACCCAGACTGGAACGAATTACCGAACTGGTTTCGGTTTCCAATATAATCCACTTGCTCAGAGGGAGCAAGCGGGCAGTCTCGGGTGTCGTGAGCGCCTCTGCATAGCTCACATTTGGCTTTAATTTGGAGTTTGATTTCTTCTAAAGATTTGTAAATATTCTCTAACTCCCTAGGTGACATGGTTTCTGAGCCAATGTGATTGACACCCCGGGTAGATGTAGATGGTGCGAGTGATCTAGTCGGGGTCAAGGTGGCTCTCCGACCTCCGGGTGCCTGCTGTTCAGCAAGTGCGAAGCTTTCAAATAATGATTTGCATTCGTCGACAGTGAGCTTCTCCATCATATCCCCCCCGGCCGAAATATTGAAATCCTTCTGAACAGAATAAGGAAGTCCATTATAGAACTTTTCTATGATCGCCCAGTCCGTCAACCCGTGTTGCGGACATCTACTCAGAAGGGTGTTGAATCTTTCGTAAGCGACAGAATAAGGCTCATCGGGGTCCATCTTGAAAGAATGGATTTCCTCCCGAGTACGTGAAGCCTTGGCTGGAGGATGGTACTTCTTCAGGAATTTCGCTGTCAGATCGTCCCAGGTGGTGATCGAATTAGGTGGAAGCGTCTCAAGCCACTCGGCGGCTCGAGACGTAAGGGAGAATGGGAACAGACGCAGATAAATGATTTCGTTCGCGACTCCGGTGAGTCCGAACGTGTTGCAGATACGAATGAAACGGGAGATATGCGTCGGTGCATCTTCGTCCTCATGTCCATGGAACTGAATGGAGTGCGTCAAAGCGTTGATGACGTGGGACGGAACTTGCCAATTCGCGGTGTTGGCAATAGCAGGCTGTGCAATAGCAAACCAGGCCTCGGTGACTCCGGCGCTAGCCTGCTCGTGGACGGTGCGACGTGCCGCCATGGATGATAAATCGGGGAATGGAATGGGTTTGGTGTCGTGTGTTGTGTGTGTGGATGAAGAGAATGGTTTGGAGTGGGTGGTGGAAATGATGAATGCCTCTAGCTCGGTGCGTAGAAGGCGAAACCGCTCACGAATATCCGCGTCGAGATCAGTAAATGGTGACAGCTCAGGGGGACCTCGTGAACGGGTGTGTGGCATAAAATGGGGAAACTGACTTCAAAGAAAAATTAAAAGAAAAATTAAACCTAAAAATCTAGACTCAAAAAATGGAAACCTAAGACTCTAGACACGGGAAAAACCGAAAAGACTCAAAATTTCCTAATGACGACCTAAGTTAATCTTGCTATTGCCAAGTGTCCCCGGCAACGGCGCCAAAAACTTGATGTGCTCGGAACGTACCTAAAAATGTAATAAAAACCTAGACCTAAACCTAGACCTATACACACCTAATTTTACCGAAAAAACCTAAAACTAAACCGAACCCTAAGGCAAGTGTACCTATCGTATTATAGTAAAGCTAAGGCAAGACCGGGAATATCGAACCCTAAGGACACTCTAAAGACAAAGACTTAACCTAGACCTAAAGAATGGAAATACTGAGTAATTTGGGTTTTGATGTTGAGATTTGATTTGAATTAAAATTAACTAACGCAACTAACAAACGGACAGCAAGAAACCTAAGAACAACCTTCAGAACAGATAAAGATACCACCTAGACTCAGAATCCTAATCACTAATGACAACTTCAATCGGTTATGACTAATCTGATGGTGGCTAGTTCACCTTTCAAGTACTTCCTAGCATGCAATCCTAACGCTCGAACAGGAGTTCACCTTTCGGGTACATCCAACCTCAACTAGACCTAACCACCCTCGAAACAATCTAAGGCACCTTAAGCTAGCTGGAGCTACCACGAATTACTATGGATGACAAGAATTAGCAAGCTACCTAATTTCCTAGGGCATCCCTCTTCCGATGGCGATGTGATCCTATTCCACTAAGCAACCCAACTAACCTACCTAACTATCACCTTCCGGCTTGTCTAATTAGGGCAGCAAATTGCAATCAAATGCATAAATATTAACCAATGCAATAGTTCAAGACGTCTCCTAAACCACTCTAACGCAACCAACCCTAAAGCTAGCTACTTTAGACAAATTACCTAGACCGAAATACATTCGAAGGTAAAGAGTGCATCAATCAACAACTATAAACCCAATCAACAATTCACATATGCATTCAATCATAGGAACCATGGAGTTTAATAGGAAAGTACATCAATCAATTAGTCATAAAACCGAACAAAGTAATCAAAAGATCAAAATCATCAATACGAGTCTAGGTGGCTCTAAAAGTTTAGCCAACAATCATGTCAAGTACAGATAACATAATAAAAATCATTTTTTAAGCCCTAACATGATAAAATCTAGAAATCGAAAGAGATTAGATGAACCCGTTATTGATTTGGTGATGAAAATTGGATCCACCCTTGAATTCCCCTTGATTCCTAGTCTCCTCTGCTCTTGAAATCGCCTCTGGATTGCTCTCTGCCGTCTGCAAGTCGTGAATGATCGACTGGAACCCTAAAACCCAATTTTATATCGCGAAACCTTCTTTTGCGGGTTTTGAGGCTGCAAGCGTATCGCTTGCTAATATATTTCCACCAGGCGATACGCCTGGTGCTCATTACACGAAAATTTAGTCGGGCGGAACCGACTTTGACTTCTGTTGACCAGCCACTCCGCGCGTATCGCGTAGAAACCATCCAGTCCCAGGCGATACGCCTGGGACATCTTGTTCAGCACTTCTCTCTTTCTTTTCTTCACTTCTTTCCAACTTTCTCTCGTGGCCTCGGGACTTTATCAAAAACCTACACAACTCATAAAAACATAAACAAGACCCCAAAGACACAAACTTAGCTAAAAACAACTAAAACAAATAGAAACCAACTCAATTAGACTCAAATACGTAACAAAAGACTCAGGAAAACCGGATGTGTTTGCAACACATCACATACTTCCTTAGAAGTTGTAAAAGTCTTAAACTGATGTATCAATTCCTAGGGTAACGCCTTTGTAAGAAAACTATAAGTTTTCTTTTCTCTTGCAAAACTCCTATTTTCTTCAGAATCAAAATGACTTATTATCTTTGGCTTTCTAGCACTTAGCATTGGATATTCATACTATTTTTCAATCGGAATCTAACCATCAACATGTTGAGAAATTATGTATGATTCAAATCGTTTCTTCCAGTTATGGTAATCCTCCAATCTGAGCAACTTAGGAACTTTCTGTGTTGTTCCTATTTTATTATCATGACTCATCATGAGTTGCATTGAAGTCTGAGCAGCTGTAAATGCTTGAAAATCGCTCATTTTGAAGTTAAAAATCGAACATCAAAACTTCAAACTCAAAAACGGAGGTCTTGGAAGTGGATTTTGGGGGTCAAAATAGATGGTACTAGCCGCAAGGCATTATAAGTGTAGATCTCGTCGAGACAGTCGTTTTGGCTGGTATTGGGTTCCGTAACTCTTAACGGTTATCAGGTTTCGTCAGTTTTAGTGAACGTCACTTTTCTAGCCAACATACCAAAGAATCGACTTCCGTACCAAATCTTTGAACGTACCAAGCACCGGACCAAACCAAATCAGCGTACCAGAATTCTCAGCATACCAACCTTTCAATGTACCAAACCAATCAGCATACCAATGAACAGTAGCGTACCACCTTGGTACGACATAACTGCCTCCGGACCAGAAATAACCGTTACGTACCACGGATGAAGATTGTCTTCCATACCAACACTCAGTGTACCATAAATCTATGAAGATTGCGTAGCGTACCAAGAAGCATACCAATGGATCATTCGGCATACTATCGAATTCATCCGGTGTACCAACACAGATTCGACTGATTTTTGCGAATTTTGACAATTTGAACTAGAATTTGGAACAGTAAGAAATGAAAACACTCCAGGAACATTCAAAAATCAGTTTTGGCACCAGAAACACTCGGAGTTGAAAAAAATTGATGAAAAACCAGAGAAACCCTAACTTTCTCTCACTAGAAATCCGAAAATTGATCAAAACAAAGTAGTAGAGCAACCTAGAAAGCTCTAATACCACTTGTAAGTACCTGGAAGGATCTTACTACTGCATGATTCGTTCAATCAATGAACAAGAACGTAAATAAAGGCTTGGCTTTATTGATTCACTAAGAGTTGATTACATAGAGTTTTAGAGAAAGAAACACACAGTTAAGAATGACTGGAATGACAAAACCGGTGAACTCTCTCTAACATAAACTATTTATACTAGTAACATACTGGCCGGCGTACCAACTGGCTGACCAACTGGTACGGGCGTACCAATGGTACGGCGGACCATATGGTACGGCCACAATGGTATGTTGACTCTCCGACTCACACAGACGATCTAATCTAGATACAATACACGAGACACAATGTAGCATAGGAATATGCTCTAACACTCTCATTCTTCAAATCCTTCACATAAAATCCATAAGGGTCAAATTGAACAGATACATTATTGTCACTGGTGAATTATCGAATGGAAATAAGATTAGTATTAATTCTAGGTGTGTAAAGGACATTTTTTAGTTAGAGATTATGTGTCAGGTCAGGGAAATGGACGTTTTGAGATCCATGTATTGGCAATTTGTGACCATTTCTGTCATATGTAGTTTTCCGTCATATGTAGTTTTAATAGATATAGCATAGGCAAGAACCGAAGCCGTACTTGAATCAAACATGAGATAGTTGGTCACGCCGGTATCCATGAGCCATTGATCATCTCCTGGTTGCATTTTATGGGCCTCAAATGCATGCCCCAAGTCACTTGGTTCAAGAGGGTTGAGAGCAACAAGGTTTACTTAAGGGACTTTTGAGGGAGTTCCTTTAGAGTGTCCTGCGGATGAAGAAGAAGCGGGCTGCCAGGGAGAGGCCCAACCCGCTTGAGTTGGGAATGGACAGGGTGGTGGTGTGGCCCACTATGGTGGAACAACAATAAACGGGTATTAAGGAGGCTATTACAATGGACTAAATAAGCGTTAAGGGCCAGACGATGGGCCAGCCGCAATGGGCTGGTGCTGGGTGTTACCACGGGTGGGCTTGCGATATGGTTTACTAGACATACGTTGCTGAATAGATGCACGATGGGGACCACGAGGCTGCTCCTCACGATGGGATGAGGGTTGTGGATTACAAAAGGCATTGGCAGCGAGAAGTTGAGGCTGATCACACGCAGACTGTCGGTGTTGCTCTAACTGGATCATGCTGCAAGCGGTCTCCCACTTGGGGAGAGTTTGGTTGATGTAGCACGCGACCGAGTCATATTCTGTCAGGAGACCACAGACCAATTGAAGGACGAGACGGTGTCCCCTTATGGGACTGTCCACGTCCGCCAACTGACCGATGATTTCCTTTAGCCTATGACAGTAACTCTCTAGAGATGGCATACCGTTCAACGCGATGTTCGTAAATTCATTTTCGAGGGCGGCGACCCGAGAACCTTTGTTGTTTAAGAACATATCCTTGACACAGGTCCACGCTTCAAAGGCATTGGATTCAAGCTCAAGGAGACGTACCAAATACTCATCAAACAGTATTCCGTAGATCCACTGTAGCATGAGAGCATCGAGTTCCATCCACGACTCATAGGTGGGATCATCTTTCCCTGGCGGTGTGGTTCCGCCGATGTGACTGGTGACCTTGTAGCAGCGGGCGTTAAGTTGGAAAAGCTTCACCCAAGATGACTAGGAAACCTTGGTGCCATCCAACATCTTAACTTTGTGGAGGATGTTGGTGGCGGTAAAGGCTGTGTGGATGGTGTTCGATGGGTTGGTGCAAGAGGAGACATCTTTGTTTTCAACGATGGTGATGAACGACAAGAAGAAAAAAAAGGGAAATAAGATCGACATCTTGAAAGAGAGTAGCGGACGATCAGGAGCGAGAAGTTCTGATAACCATGAAAGATAAAGAAATATTCCTTGAATTCCGTCAAACATATTATACATTATTTATACAAGATAATAGCCTAACTAATAGAGAGCTAGATGGAAAAGTATCTATAACTTCCCCACCAGGACCTACCCCCCCCCCCCCCAACCTAGAGTAGCTAGGGGGTGGGGGGGGGGGGGAAGTAAAATTAATCCTTGTTCATACATAGGCTTTCTGGTACGAAATGAGCCACTTCAAATAGATTCATTGCTCCGGCCCAGAATACGATTAATCCGGCATGGGCTACATGAGCCCCTAGTAGTTTACCAGATAAATTGATAAGCCAGGCATTCCCGGCCCACCAAACGAAACTGGTGGTTTCTTAGTCACGACCAGCTAAAGCTAAAGTTCCATTAAAGAGCGTTTCCACGGAGTAGAACCTCCTCAGGGAATATAAGGTTTTCATGAGGCTGATCTTGAGCCGCCATCCAAGCACGAATACCTTCGTTTAAGAGAATATTTTTGGTGTAGAAAGTCTCAAATTCAGGATCTTCCGCCTCGCGAATTTCTTGAGAAACGAAGTCATAGGCACGTAGGTTCAAGGCCAGACCGACTACTCCAAGAGCACTCATCCATAAACCAGTTACTGGTACAAATAACATAAAGAAATGTAACCAAAGTTTATTGGAAAAAGCAATCCCAAATATTTGGGACCAAAAGAGATTAGCAGTGACCATTGAATAAGTTTCTTAAGCTTGAGTTGGGTTAAACGCACGAAATGTATTTGCACCATCACCATCTTCAAATAAAGTATTTTCTACGGTAGCACCATGAATAGCGCATAGCAAAGCCGCCCCCAATACACCGACAACTCCCATCATATGAAATGGGTTCAATGTCTAGTTATGAAATCCTTAAAAAAAGAGGATAAATCGAAATATGGCTGCTACACCAAAACTAGGTGCAAAGAACCAACCAGACTGACCTAGTGGATAAATCAGGAATACCGAAACAAAAACGGCAATTGGACCAGAGAATGCGATTGCATTATAAGGTCGCGATTGAACAGATCGAGCAAGTTCAAATTGACGTAACATGAAACCTATTAGTCCGAAAGCGCCGTGGAGAGCAACAAAAGTCCACCGACCGCCTAATTGACACAAACGAGTAAAATCTCCTTGTGCTTCAGGACCCCATAGTAATAACAAAGAATGTGCAAAACTATTAGCAGGAGTAGAAACTACGGCAGTTAAGAAATTGCAGCCTTCCAAATAGGAACTGGCCAATCCATGGGTATACCATGAAGTTACAAAAGTTGTACCCGTGAACCAACCCCCTACGGCGAAATAGGCACAAGGAAAGAGCAATAGGCCGGACCAGCCTACAAAAACGAAACGATCCCTACGTAACCAGTCATCCATAATATCAAACAAATCATTTTCGTCTTTGGTATATTTACCAAGGACTATAGTCATCGTAATCCTCCTATTCAACTACTTCGACCATTTCCGAACACCTCATATAATCTAGGTAACTAAATAAGAGATAATAACTACAATTATTACAAATATAAAAATACAAAAATGCACTTGTCTAATAGCCTTCACGTTCACAATCGGTCATGTTGTTTAGACCCGTGAAGTGGTTTAAGATTAGAGAGACTAACAAAAACTAAAAGAAAAGTAATTTGGAATGATTTTTTATTTTTCTTAGATAGGAACCATCTATAGAAAAATTCATGGACTAGTGGAACTAAAATTAAACGAAGAACATATCTCTTGGGCCTAGTGGACTGATCCTGCACAGTTTTGGGTCATGAAGGACTATTTGGTCCGTATCAGATGCTTTTCCGTTCAAGATATTAACGGGTTGATTGTACTTCCGACTCCTCTTCGTCTAGTATTCTGGAAGAACAGATCCATCGTGATCGGTTGGTTTTTTCAATCGATCGTACTTGAGCGATCTTTTTATCACGGGCTACGATCGATGTTTTATTTCTCTTTCAATCTCCTGAATGCTTTGATATACCATATCGAAGGTTCAAATCTGTGAACTCTCAATTTGACACATACCAATTACAAAACACTCAACCTAATTTAGAGACTAAAAAAACTTGGGCTATCAAGTAAAATTTTAAATAGACTTCATGGCTAAAGACAAACAAATCAAATTAAATAAAAACTTAACTAAAGACTATTCAACATTTTTTTTAACGGCATAAGACTCTTTAACTTAATCTAGTAAACGAGACACTAAACTGCCAAACTAAAAAACCACTCGGGTCAACAATTAATAGTCTAACAACATCAAGTCATCAACCTCAACGCAGCTCAAAAAAAAATAAATAAATAAATAAATAACTCACCTCGATGCTTGGAAATCGGAATGTTAAAGACAGAAAGTAGTTTAGAAAAAGTTGTAGCACTAAACGAAACGATTTAGAAGGATACTCAAGGGAGTAGAAATAGATTGGGTTTTAGTGATCGGAGAGAATGATGTAATTTCAGTTTTCACATTATAATCTTGTTGCTTTTTTTCCTCCCTTGAGTTTCTTGCTAGAGGTGAGGTTTCGTTGAATGAAGCAACTCTTAAAAAAACTTAAGGTCAAACCAAGTTAAAATAAATAATTTTTGATGTATTGATATTTCATTATAGCACGATCCATCAAAAAGTTTAAAAGTCTCAGCCACATAAATATATAGTACGAGGTAGAGGATGATCCAATACCTTCTACGAACGAAAAAAACATGGGAGATGTTAAAAGATTTGTCAAGAGGCTTAATGAAACCACTGTTGGTGGGAGAAAGATTCATGCTAATCTGGCACAGATCCGTCGTGGAAATACTAGGGTTTGGCCCAAAAAGAAGAATCAGGGGGTGGATAAGCAACATCTAAGATCAGTGGTGGTTTGCAGCAACGATGTGAGAACGGAAAGGCATATCAAGGGTGGGATATCTTTCCGTGATGCGGTGCTTGGAGTAAAATCAAAGACGGATGATAAACATGAGATTGATCTTTCGCTAAAACCGAAATGAAAGTCGTTTAACATTTTCGATGCGGGGGCGGATTATCCGGCCACTTTCTTTGACAGAGCTTTGATCGGAGAAGCTCTTGATGGGGTCAAGCTAAGTAGCATCAAAGCTCTTAAATATGAAGGTGGACGAGCAGAATTCGATGTTGTTTATGTTGGAAGGCTTCATGAATAGCTTGTATTTAACCAAAATTTAGAAGCGAGACGATTTATGGAGGAGAAAAATAGTGGTGGGGTGAATTCTTTTCCTCTTTGGAAATATGGAATGGCAGGCTTTTCCTCGATTGAGGATCGTTAGATTAAAAATGTTAGGGGTTCCTTTACACCTCAGAGATGATGTAACTTATGATACCATTGTCAAAGGCTTTGGAAGAATTGTATGGCAATCGCAATCTTCCTAGCTAATGGAGGATGGCACTGGTGTGAAGTCCATGTGTTATGTGACTGCTAGAAAACCATCGACGAATCCATGGTGATTAACTGGGTAAACACTAACTACACAGTCATGGTTAAGAAGAACCCGACTACATGGATGCCAAACTTCGCCGAAGAGGAACGTTTTTCGTCTCCGGAAGGTAGGAGCGGTATGGAGAAGGAGGAAGACGGAGGGTCTGAATGGGAGGACAAGGATTGTCGGGAAGAGTGGGAAGAGGAAGAGACTGAGTTTCTCGATGGCCTGGGGGCGGTGCCACAGTGGAGAAGGTGTGGATTGACAACACAGAGTACGGGGGAGAGAATGATCCACCTTCTACTAAGTTACAGAGTTTGTCGGCGGCTAAGGGGGACCCTCACGATAGTAACAATTATGAGGATACTAGGCCATGTATGTTGGGTCGGGTGGATCTTCAAAATGAAATAGTGGGGGCGACGAGGAAGCTTTTGTGGGCCTCGATGGTGGGCCGAACTCAGAACCCATTCCCACCATTCCTGATCTGAACGATAAAGTTGCCTCAAGTGTATCGACTCCGGTGGAAACCCATATCTCTGAACCTATTACCTTAGGCTGTAAGGAATTATTTCTACTCAAGAAATGATGTTTAACAGCTAAAGTAAAGTTATCTCGGAAAGGCTTAGAAGACCCGAGGTAACCAGTTATCTCGGATGAGCAAACTGCCTGATATAACTTACAGTTACCTCGGGAGACTTTTTATCTCGGAAGCACAGTTTTATCTCGGAAAGTGGATGTGCCCGAGATAACTCAAGTTACCTTTGTAAGGTGAGTTATCTCGGAAAACTTAACTTCTTCCACTTGTCTCTGACATGTGTGATCCCGCTTTAAAGACGCAACCTGCTCTTTGCCCGACAAGATATTGACACTTATCTTCTAGACTAGTTTATTCTTATTCTAGTTCATGTATCTTAATTCCATGATCAAGATAATCAAGGGTTCTCCTTGATTTCTTAGGCACTATATATAGTCACTTGTAATCTGTTTATTCCAAGTGTGTGAAAATCACTCATGTATGTTCTTCGAATCATCAAGTATTAATATAGTGCCTAGTTTTATTCATATCAATGTTGTACTTGTTTAGTATTCGATTTCACATTGTATTACCAAAACAGAGCAAAGGATTAACTTGTTTCCGCCTGGTTAATCCTAAGTAAAATCTTGTAATTGGTTAAACTTTGTAACCAGATTTCGATCCAACAATTGGTATCAGAGCTTTGGCTCTTGTTTTAAAAGATTTAAATATAAAATCAATTTTTAAAACTCTGTTTTACTTACGTACTCTGTTTTTCGGTAAAATTCACTTTTTCTTCATTTTGCACATTCTTAACAATGGGTGACTTGCGAAATGGTAGTTCAAACAAGCCACATTCTTTTATGGCCGATGATTTCGATACGTGGAAGCCACGTATGATAGGGTATCTTCACCATTTGATTATCGAATGTGGAAATCTGCCATCTATGGCCCTACTATCCCAATAGCAAAATCTGATACTACACCAAGTGTAGATATAGTAAAAGTTGTTGTTAATTATTCCGATGAAGACCACAAGTTGGTTGAGGGAGATCACAAAGCTCTATGGGTATTACAAGCAGCACTTCCAGATTCCGTACTCGTAGGTTTCAAAAATTGCAAAACTGCTTTTGATTTATGGAAAACTTTAAATGAAATGTACGAAGGAACTGATGAAGTGAAAGAAAATAAGAAGGATGCTTTAAAACAAAGATACGAAAACTTCTCTCACAAAATTGGTGAGAGTATGAATGCTCAGTATCTCCGTTTTGTTCAACTTCTTGATGAACTATGAGGAAATGAAGTGAAGATGGAAAATGGCGATGTGATCAGAAAATTCTTGAGATCACTTCCTGATGTTTGGACAGTATACACTGTAAGCATCAAATACAACAAGGATCTCAAAACTCTAAAGCTGAGCGAGCTTCACTGGATCCTAAGTGCTCATGAAATGGAAATAAATAAAAAGTCAGGTGTTCTGAACAAACCTGCAAATTTGACACTTCCAACCTCTACTGCACTTATAACCTCTCATGAAGACAGAAGTCACTTTAGTGAAAAAGCTCCTATGATCACCTATCCAACATCACCAAGAGGTAATGAAATTATGCCTCTTATTTATAACAATTTTGCTCATGTTGCAGAGAACAGTCATGGTGCGTTCACTAGATCTGATCTAGAATGCTTTCGTGCTGATGGCTTGGAAGAGATGGACATCAACACACAGCTGGCAATGATCTCCCTGCACGCTCAAAGGTTCTACAAAAGAACTGGCAGAAAGTTCAATGGAGAGAGAAATGCCTAAATTGGTTTTGACAAGAGTAAAGCTAAATGCTACAACTGTCGCCAATTAGGACATTTTTCCAGGGAATGCAAGCAACCCAGAAGGGAGAACACAAATCAAGATGGAGGAAACAAATATCAGAAACCTCACAACGCATACACAAAGCCTCAAACTCCAAATGCATCGTGAGAAGGTCCCACTGCTCCATCATCAAGTTCAAAGCCTCAAAACCATGCAACTGCTGTTATTGCTAATCAAACTGGTTACGTTGATTGGGAAGAAATCATGCACGATTTCTCTCCCATCAATCATGCTTTGATGGAAAATGAGACTTCTTACTCCGCTGATAACTCCTCTACTTCGTCAATGGATAACTCTTCAAACAGTGAGGTAAATA
Organism: Deinandra increscens subsp. villosa; assembly: GCA_039602395.1. Taxonomy (NCBI): domain Eukaryota; kingdom Viridiplantae; phylum Streptophyta; class Magnoliopsida; order Asterales; family Asteraceae; genus Deinandra; species Deinandra increscens. Next base: position 16,323 of record JBCNJP010000403.1, read on the forward strand.
TTGAAATTCCAAATGAAGTACTTTCTCTTCTTTGCAAACCTGCATGTGCTGAACAAATTGAAAATTATAGAAAACATAACCTTGAACTCATTGAGGAAATGGGAAGTCTAGAAAAAATCAAAGAATACTCAAGAAAAGCTATCATTGCCTACAACAACAAGATTGAGGAACTAATAAACAATATTAGTTCTCTAAAACATGATAAATATAATCTTGTCACTCAAATCAAGGATCTGCTTTCTAAATTAGAAATTGCAAACAAAGAAAGTGAGAATGTAAGATCTGAGTTGAGCATCTGTGAAATCAAACTTTCTGATGCCATTGCTGATTGTGAGAAACTCTAGGCCAGCAATGAAAAACATTTAAAACTATAGCAAAATCAGAAAGCATTTCTTGGGTGCTCAAAGTATCTTCCTATATGAGATTGATTTTGAACTTTTGACTCTTTAAAGTTGACTTTCTTCTTGACAGTGTGATTATCACCTATAATCCTTGGTTTTACTGATTTTTTTTTCTTTTAGCTGTTTGACTTTGGATAGCTTGACTAATTTTCAAAAAGGGATTGTGGTGACAATCAATTGAAATGTGACCAATTTTTTCATAGATTAGACATTCCTTTAACATTTTTTGTTTTAGGAATAAATCCAATTTTTCTAAAAAAGTAACTGAAGGTGTTTCCTTGATTTTATAAGAGGTAACTTGTGAGGCATCCACTTCAGTTTCTTTTATTACTTTCAATTTCTATTAGAGCATTTCCTGATGAAATTTCTTCAGTTTTGGATGTCAGTTTAGATATCTCATTGGAAATTTTAATTTCTTCACTTGTTATAAAGTAAAAGGCTATAAACTTTCAGTCTGAACATGATTACTCCGTGGCCTGTGCTAAAGAAGCGTGTCTTAACTAATTCCTTTGAACTCATTTCAGCTATTCTACCTCTCGATATCTCCTCACCTTGCACCTTTTCTTTCTTTTCCTCATCCCATGATCCAAAACTCTTTAACTGGTGATCAGTCAAAGGCTGAGTCATCAAAAACCAAAGAAGTGACTCAAACTCTTGTACTCAAGGAGTACAAGTATAATGATGCAACGGGTAGACCCAAGACCACAAAGGTTGGGTCTCCCTCAGAAATTAACTCATTTGTTTTACTATGTGCAGGACACATCCAATAAATCTGAGAGCAGCATCTGAGTTGTAGATAGTGGATGTTCCTACCATACGACTAGGAAATAAATATTTATTGAAAAATACAAAAAGAGTTAATGGAGGACCAGTTGCTTTTGGAAGCATTGAAGGTAAATTTTCTGGACAGGGAATTGTTACAAATGGGAAGCTTACCTTTGATAAGGTAACTTATGTTGATGTACTAAACTTCAATCTTCTAAGTGTCTCACGAATGTGTGATAAGAAATTGAATGATTTATTCAATGAAATAGAAGCTTTCATCCTTAAGCAAGGTGTTAAAATATCTGATGAAACGATTTTAATAAAAGCACCTAGGAAAGATGGTTTATACATTCTGGATATGGAACATACTACATCTAAGGATGGTATCACCTGCCTTATATCTAAGGCTTCTATTGATGAATCGGATTTATGGCATAGAAGATTAGGCCATGTGAACTTTAAAACTATGAACAAACTTGTAAAACTTGGTTTATTCAAAGGTTTACCTAATAAAATGTTCACATGTGCAGAACAATGTATTGCTTGTCTAAAAGGAATCCTGATCAGTAGCTGCAACAGGTATAAGGCTAATATGTGTATTTGTTGAGCTTCTTACGAGGTTAACCATGGTCTGCATCGAGAGAACCTTTTTGCTGCCCTCAGGGGGAGCGAGATCCTCAAAAGTTCCCAGGTACACGGGGGCTTCAACTGTCTTTCGCTTCTTGGAAGCCGAGGCCTTCGGCTGGTTGACAGGCGGCTTGGAGGCGGCAGGCTGCTCCAGCTGCTCCTTCTTGACTTTCAGGAGATTGTCAAGGTCCTTCGGGGAGAATGAAGAGCTGGACTTGAGAACTGTAATGACAACACCGGTTATTGACATTTGGGATTCTTAGAATTAACGAAAACTGGGAATCCAGAAGAACTTACCAGACATCTCGGGAGTGTGGTCGGCTAAGTAACTTTGCTCGCTGGCTACTGTCTCGATGGCGACGGCCCTATCGGTTGCTGGAATCTCCAGGAATATCGTGAGCTTCTCAACAGATGCTTCACCCATGGCGACTAGCTTCTCGAATTTGGGAAACATAAGGAAAACAATCAATATCAGTGAGGTTCAGAATCCTGAATTGAAATTAAAAACTTTATCCTACCCTTTTCAACCCATTTCAACGCCAGGCGGGTAAGCCACCAGCAGATGCCTACCGATGCCGGAAACAGAGCAACAGCCGTAGAATCCATCAACACCACTTTCTGTCACGAAAAACACGTAGCAGATGTATATATAAACCGACGGTTCGTTTCAAGAGAGGGAAAGCATCGGCGACATATATTCAAGACGGAGAGAGAGGCGGTAGTCCGGAAGTTCAAGAGAGAGAGGAAGAATCTGAAAGTTTAAGAGAGAGAAAGAGACGAATTTAAGAGAGAGATAAAGCCTCAGTCTAAAGCCCCGTTTGATTCACGGATGGAATTGGAATTAATTCCATTAAAAATCATGTTTGGTTCATCAAGGAATTAGAATTCATTTTAATAAATTCCATCATTCATGAGAAAGTTGAAATCCTTCACTCACCCTATGGAATTCAAAACTTCATAATGGAATGTGTACATATTACCCAATTACCCCAATCTAAAACACATAACTATTCTCTTAAAAAATCAATCCTTCATCAGTTCTTATCCATCGTAATCCAAAAATCGTCCATCACCCGAAAAAAAAAACATTTTCGCCAGTTCATCAAATCATAGAACCCCAAATAGTTCGGCAGTTCTTCACCGGTTCATTACCCAACAAGCAAAAAAAGAACCAAAATCGAACCCCCAAATTATTCTTCTTCATCAAATCGTCAAAATGAAAAACCAAATACCAAAATCGTAATATCCTTGTCCAGAGCTGTTCATTGAAACACAAAAATTCACATACCAAGAGATCGGTTGCGGTGGCTGGAGATGAAGAAGACCATGATACTTTCTCGAATTGTGGTGGCTCAAGATGGAGAAACGATGAAACCTATAGATCGAAATAGATGAAACCATAGATGGTGACGATCGATGGTGGTTCTGCTTCTGATGGAGACCGGAACTAATGGACTGACGGAGATGGTGACAATCGTTGCTGGTGCTGCCATTTATTAGGGGTAATTTTAGGTTGGGTGATGAACACAATGGGTTTAGTAAATCATTGGTGCTGCTGGTGATGTTTTAAAATGAAATACAATTTTGGGGAACCGGAAGAAACAACAGAGATAAGGTTTTTGATCTTGCGATAGGAAAAAAAATATTAGGGCAACAGTGGATATGTTAATTTGAGAGGATGAGGATATTTTGGTAATTTGATGTTTTATAATTCCAAATCCATTAAAATTTTGAATAAATTACTGCGTCCCTGTGGTTTGGGCCGAATTGCGACATGCGTCCAAAAAAGAATTTTTTCCCCTGTGTAACCTGTGGTTTCCATTTTGTTGCGATATGTACCCCTTTCACTAACGGAGGTTAGATTTTTCAGTTAAATCTAAGGGTATTTTAGTCAATTTAATATGAGGGGCTATTTATATAAAATGATAAGGAGCAGGGGCTGTTGTGTAAATTATTAACTACAAACCTGTAGGGATATGATCATGTAATAGTAAGCGTATGTCCGGATATTATTTAAGCCTACGGGGTCACACGTCTCGACACCAAATGTATTAATATTAATTAATGGTTAATTAATATTTATCACGAGCATTTAACGAGGTTTCGTTAAAAACTGACAGTTAATTGTTAACAGAGGGGTGTTAGTTGTAATTAGAGAGAATTATAATTGGATTATAATTAGGAGGAGGATGATGGATAAGGCCTCTAGGCCGATTTCGATCTAGGGCTCTTATGCCTATCCCTTTGCTTGTTTATCAAGTATTTTAAACCTATAAATAAACCCTCTGGGTTTAAGGTTTAGTTGCTGCTTTTATAAGATAAAAGAAAACCCTAATCTCTCTCTCTACTCCCTCGAATTCGGCAACAAGAAAACCCAAGGGGGGGTTTCGATTCTTGTGTGGTTCGACCAAGCCTACATCAAGAGGAGTTCGTGATCGGTTGCTAGCACATAGCATTGGTGTGTCGTGTGTGCGATCGTAGAGGGATTTGTATCAAATCCTCCAAGAGATCAAGTCTTGCCGAGCTAAAAAGGTACACGTTCTAAAACCGGTTAGTTAGATTAATTCATAAGTTTCTTTCCGCTGCGTACTCGTGTTTTGATAAATAGTTATATAACCCAACAGTGGTATCACGAGCCACCTATGATTTTAATTAATTACCGGGAATAAAACTTGGAAGGGGGGTAACCAAAATTCGATTCTAGCTTTTCGATCCATTTAAAAATCGTGTTTTACAATTGGAAAAAGTTTCGCAAATTGGTAAAAACGAAAAAAATTCGATAAAAAACGACTTTTCGACCCGATCGAAAAGTCCCTGATCGAAAAGCGCTTCTCGACCCGATCGGAAACCCTTGTTTTCCGATCGGAAACCGCTTCTCGACCCGATCGGAAACCCTTGTTTTCCGATCGGAAACCACTTCTCGACCCGATCGGAAACCCTCGCTTTCCGATCGGAAACCCAACTCCCGATCGGAAACCCTTGTTTTCCGATCGGAAATCCATGGTGGATCGGAAACCCGTGTTCCGATCGTAAACCCCTTTTCCGATCGGAAACCTATTGTAGATCGTAAACCCTTTCCGATCGGAAACCCTTATCGAAAAGTGATGTTCTCGATCGGAAACCCTGTTTTCCGATCGAAAACTATAGATTGGATCGAAAACCTCTAGCCGAATCGGAAACCCTTATTTTAGGTCTAAAATTTGATTTTTGTGATCTAAAATTAAGAGCCCAAGTTTTTTGTTATTTGATAATCAACATGTTGTACCTTTATTTTAAATGTTAAAAGGAAGTAAAAACCATGATGTTTCATGCAAATCGTTCATGGTTATTACTTATATCAAAGAGGATTAAAATTAAAATTATGTTAGATAATTAGAAACCCTAAGATTATGTGATTATTTGATAATTGTGACATAATAAAAGGTTTTAAATGCAAATTTGTTTTATGAAAATCGAAATTTGCTAAATGAACTATTGAAATATGATTTTGTTTATAAAATAAAATTTGTGTCCTAAAAGTCGAAAGAAACACCGGCTCACCCATTTGAACACACTCTAAGAGAGGTATAAGTCGGGTCGCTCTGCTTCCCTAAAGCGGGTAGGTTTTTAATTGCAAAAGTTGCAAACCTCACCCCTACGCTTCTTTGTGTGTTGCGAATGGAGCTACCGAGCTCTTTTGATTTGGAAGACAAACTAAGATTTTTTATAAACACATTATGTGGTGAAGATGTGCATGAATCTTCACACATAACCTTTTTGATCACGCATCAAAATTGTTTTGACCCAAACAAAATTTAAGTCTTTGCCATCCACCTTGAAAATGACACTTGTGGATGTCATCTTACTCATTGGTACGCAATGGTAAAATGGCATTTACATGGCAAATTCCCATTCATTGGTACACAATGGTGGACAATTTGTGCATTCTTAGTTGGACGACTTAAAGCGAGCTAGGCGATGAGACCCTTAGCACGTGGCAAAAGATGGGATGAAACATGACTACAAATCACTTGGTGCAAGTTGTAGGTCCCATAAAATCTAGGAATTGTATTTGGAATACAATTATTGATCGTCACTTACCTTTTGAATGCATCATTTCTAGCAGATCAACTGATGAAATGATGTCATGTCAATTGGATCCTAGCCTTAATAAACTTGATTGTTTAAAGTGTGTTAAACATTGGGTAATTAAATTTATTAAGGAAAAGATTATCGAAAATACTGATTTTTGAACTTAATCTGTTTTGTAGATGGCAACAAACCCTCCTCAAAACAATGTTGGTCATGCTTTTCGTCAAATGTTTGAAAGAGAAAAGCTGAATGGATCTAACTTCAATGACTGGTACCGTCAACTGAGGATTGTCCTTAGAGTTGAACGGAGGACCGATGTCCTTGAACATCATTGGCCGACCGAGCCAGCTGCTGATGCTTCTGAGCAACAAAAAGCTTTCTACAACGCAGAGTATAGCAGATACGATGAGGTTGCTTGCATGATGATCTCGAGTATGACTCCCGATCTTCAGAAGCAATACGAATTTCATACACCTTGTGATATGATCAAAGAGCTGAAAAAGATGTATGAAAAACAAGCTGGTGTTGAATTGTTCGACCTAGTTGTGGAACTCCACGACTTGAAGCTTGAATCTGGTAAATCGGTCAGTAGTCATGTGCTCAAGATGAAGAGCTACTTTGACAAATTGGAATCGCTCAATTATGGGTATAATCGTGCTGTTGCAGTTGGCATGATCCTCAAATCGCTTACGAAGGATTTTGAGGGTTTTGTGCGCAACTACAACATGCATAGTATTACTAAGACTATACCTGAGCTTCATGCTATGCTTGTCGAGTATGAAAAGACGATTCCTAAAAAGGCCGCTGAAACACCCCAAGTTCTTATGATCAAGGGGGGAAAGATCCAAAAGGCTAAAAGACCGCAAAAGGCGAAGGGCAAGAACGATGGTAAGGGAAAAGGCAAGGCAGTTGCGCTTGTTCCTAAAACCAAGCAAACCCCTCCGGCCGCAAAAGAGCATCCGGCTAAAGACCAGATCTGTCACCATTGTGGTGAAGTTGGACACTAGAAGAGGAACTGTCCTACCTATCTAGCTGAGTTGATGAAGAAGAGAAAGAATACTAGTGGGACTAGTACTTCAGGTATCTTCACAATTGAATTATTTTCCTTTTCTAAGAGTGATTCATGGGTGTATGACACCGGCTGTGGAACTCACATCTGTAATTCGTTACAGGGTCTTAGAAAGAGGAGGAAACTGAAGCCTGGAGCTTTGCAGCTGTTCGTTGGAAATGGTTTGCCAGCAGCTGTGGAAGCTATAGGAGAATTTCATTTAATTCTGCCTTCTGGGTTATTTATTGTACTAGACAATTGTCATTATGCACCTTCTATCACTAGAGGTGTTATTTCAGTTTCTTTGTTGAAAAACCAAGGATTTATTAACACGTTTAATAATATCGGTATTTCAGTTTCTAAAAATAATGTTCATTATTTTGATGCTATTCCTTGTGATGGCATTTATGAAATTGATATGCGTGGTTGTGTTTCAAATAATTCAATGTTCACTGTTAGCAAACGAGCCAAAACTAGTTTGGACTCTACCTATCTTTGGCACTGTCGTCTTGCCCATGTTGGCAAAACCCGCATTGAAAGACTTCAACGTGAAGGGATCTTACAATCAAATGATGAATCATTTGATCAATGCATTTCCTGTATCTCAGGAAAGATGACAAGAAAACCCTTTCCGAACAAGCTGCAAAGGGCCAAAGACATACTTGGACTCATTCATACTGATGTTTGTGGCCCATTTAGGCATGTGTCAAGAAAAGGTGCTAGCTACTTCGTGACTTTCACGGATGATTTCAGCCGTTATGGTTATGTTTACTTGCTTAAACATAAACATGAGGTATTTGAAACATTCAAAGAGTTTAAGAACGAAGTTGAAAATCAACTCGGTAAGACCATCAAGATCCTTCGATCGGATCGTGGTGGAGAATACTTAAGCCAAGAGTTTAAGGATTATCTTAAAGCGTGTGGAATTGTCCAACAGCTTACTCCTCCTTACACTCCTCAGCATAATGGAGTATCTGAGAGGAGGAATCGTACCTTACTAGAGATGGTGAGGTCGATGATGAACCTTACAACTCTCCCATTATCATTTTGGGATTTTGCTCTAGAAACCGCTGTACGCGTTCTAAATATGGTTCCAACCAAGAAGGTTGAAAAGACACCATATCAATTATGGCATGGAGAAGTCCCTGTGTTGTCTTACTTAAGAGTCTGGGGATGTGAGGCACTTGTGAAGCGTGATACGCCTGACAAACTACAACCCAGGACTACTAAGTGCATCTTCGTGGGATACCCAAAGGAAACAATGGGTTACTACTTCTATAATCCTTCCGAAAATGTTGTTCGTGTTGCTCGATATGCTGAATTCTTTGAAAAGAATTTTATAGCTCAAGAGAACAGTGGGAGAATTGTAGAACTACTAGAAGATGTGTCACCTTCTGAAACAACTAGCAATCATCCACTTGGGGGGGGGGGGGAATGTTCAAAGTGATGAACCTCAAGTCGATGATGTTGTGATTCCACTTCGTAGATCCGAAAGGGTCATACGTAATTCGGATAGATGGATTGGTCTAGTCGAATCCGAGGATAACGTATCAGGAGATCTCAATGAGCTTCCGAACTTCAAAGCTGCATTATCAGATCCGGAATCTGACAAATGGCTTGAAGCTGCGAATGTGGAAATGAAATCCATGCAAGATAACCACGTTTGGACCCTGGTTGATCTTCCTCCTAACGCAAGAACCGTTGGGAGTAAATGGCTCTTCAAGAAGAAGACCGACATGGATGGAAATGTACACACCTATAAAGCTCGTCTCGTGGCGAAAGGTTATACTCAACGTTTTGGCGTTGACTATGATGAGACCATTTTCACCAGTAGCAGACATTAGAGCTATTAGGATTCTCTTAGCCATAGCAGCGTACTATGACTTTGAGATATGGCAAATGGATGTTAAGACTGCCTTCTTAAATGGTTACTTGGATGAAGAAGTCTATATGGATCAACCTGAAGGGTTCATTGATCCAAAACATCCCAACCAAGTATGCAAGCTTCAAAGGTCCATTTATGGACTAAAGCAAGCATCGAGGAGTTGGAATAAACGGTTTGATGAAGAAATCAAAAAGTTTGGTTTCGTTCAGAATCCCGATGAGCCATGTGTATATCGCAAAGCTAGTGGGAGTAATGTTACTTTCCTTGTCTTATATGTAGATGACATATTGATAATAGGAAAACACATTCCAATGTTGCAAGATGTAAAATCCCATCTTGGAAAGTGTTTTGCTATGAAAGACTTGGGAGAAGCAGCATTCATTCTTGGAATCAAGATCTATAGAGATAGAACTAAGCGGTTAATTGGACTAAGTCAAAGTGCTTATATTGATAAGATCTTGAAGCGATTCAAGATGGAGAATTCCAAGCGTGGTATAGTACCAATGCAGGAAGGACTTGGTCTGTCGGTCAAACAAGGTGCTTCTACACCTGATGAGGTGAAGCGTATGCAAAGAGTCCCTTATGCTTCGGTTGTAGGCTCTATTATGTATGCGGTGAGATGCACTAGACCTGATATAGCGTTCGCGCAGAATATCATTAGCCGTTATCAACAGAATCCAGGTGAAAGTCACTGGACTGCTGTTAAGACCATTCTCAAGTACCTACGGGCTACTAGAGATTTGTTTTTGGTATATGGGGGAAATCCAGATCAAGAGCTCAAAGTGACCGGATACTGTGATGCTGGATTTCAGACTGATAGAGATGACACGAAGTCTCAGTCTGGGTACGTCTTCGTTATGAATGGAGGCGCTGTGGATTGGAAAAGAAAGAAACAAACCACAGTTGCTATGTCTGCAACAGAGTCTGAGTACATTGCTGCTTCGGAAGCTGCAATGGAGGCTGTCTGGATAAGGAAGTTTATTAGTGGGCTTGACATTGTCCCCACAAGTAACTTGCCGATCGACATGTACTGCGATAACTCGGGTGCATTGATCATCGCCAAAGAACCTGGAGTTCAGAAATGCGCCATACACTATGCCAGGAGATATCACTATGTTCGTGAGCAGATCGAACTAGGTGAAATCAAATTACTCAAAGTTCACACAGATATTAACTTAGCTGATCCTTTCACGAAAGCTTTGTCGAGGCCGAAGCTTGAAAGGCATGCCGAGGGCATGGGACTTAAATTGGCTGGTTAAATCATGTATGTCTGATGTTCGGTATTTGGATAAGGGATGTTGAACAATTTCTGTTTATATAATGAAATAAAGTACTTGATATGTTTGATTTCATTTAATAGTAAGTTGTGTCCTATATTTGCATGTTTAATCCTTGAATACTTGTCAAGTATTCTAAATTGTCCATTGTCGATTAACTATATGGGAATATAGTTAAACTAAGACAAAATCTGATTGATTGGTTAGGATGGTCCCACCAAACTCACATGGTATTCATTGGATGCATACTGGACTGACCCACTAACGAATTGTCACTTTATGGATCGGCGTCATCAAGTGAAATTCGTAAATGGTTGCTTTGCTTATCCTTAGACTTGAGATACAAGCAGGTCATGCATGTATGGATTGCACGTACTTGATATAGGTCTAACTATCCTGAATAAGGTAGTACAAAAGGGCTATTTTTAGTAAGTGTAGTGAAGTATGTGACTTGACACGTGTAGTCAAGAGAATTTGTTCCTTCAGCTTTGTGCTGAAGCAGATACCACTGGGCCCCTCATTGGACTAATTAAGATGTTTGCATGGCCGTGCCCAAATGAAATCTAGAGATGTCTCGATTTGCAATTTGGTAATCTTAAGTTAGTTGTGAGAATGAGAAACAGAATCGTTAAAGTATGGAATCACTTTGATCCATATCCATATTTAACACGGTATCGGTAACAAAGGGATAGTAAATGACTGTACCATTTAAATATACTTTGGTAAACTGTACTTAAATATTTCTGGGAGCATTGGCGTGTTGCTAGACGCTAACCAATGTTATTACCTTTACTATTGCAAGCTCAAGTGGGAGCTGTAGGGATATGATCATGTAATAGTAAGCGTATGTCCGGATATTATTTAAGCCTACAGGGTCACACGTCTCGACACCAAATGTATTAATATTAATTAATGGTTAATTAATATTTATCACGAGCATTTAACGAGGTTTCGTTAAAAACTGACAGGTAATTGTTAACAGGGGGTGTTAGTTGTAATTAGAGAGAATTATAATTGGATTATAATTGGGAGGAGGATGAGGATAAGGCCTCTAGGCCGATTTCGATCTAGGGCTCTTATGCCTATCCCTTTGCTTGTTTATCAAGTATTTTAAACCTATAAATAAACCCTCCGGGTTTAAGGTTTAGTTGCTGCTTTTATAAGATAAAAGAAAACCCTAATCTCTCTCTCTACTCTCTCGAATTCGGCAACAAGAAAACCCAAGGGGGGGTTTCGATTCTTGTGTGGTTCGACCAAGCCTACATCAAGAGGAGTTCGTGATCGGTTGCTAGCACATAGCATTGGTGTGTCGTGTGTGCGATCGTAGAGGGATTTGTATCAAATCCTCCAAGAGATCAAGTCTTGCCGAGCTAAAAAGGTACACGTTCTAAAACCGGTTAGTTAGATTATTTCATAGGTTTCTTTCCGCTGCGTACTCGTGTTTTGATAAATAGTTATATAACCCAACAAAACCACCCCCCTCAAATTTAAATCATTGGTACCAAATGTCCCCTCTGTACAACTGAAGGCTAAATACGGCGACATGGATGCGAATTGGGAGAAGATAATTCTCAATTTCAAAAAAGAGCTTCATGCGGTGGGAAGAGGAGGGTTGACTCCCGTCGCGTTTTCGCCGGAGATGGCAAGGAGGTGACGATTATAGACCATATTATGCTGAGATTCCGTCCGATCGGTCCGAAGTCGGTGGCGGCGGAGAGCTCCGGCTGCGTGTTGCCGAAGATTGATCTGAAGACGAAGAGAGTGAAGAGGAAGTATGTGAGAGTGAAGAAGAATGTTAATAAAACGATAAAGGATGAGAAGGATGAGAAAAACTGGTTTGATTTGGACCGGACGTTTTCGATGTTCGAGGATTCCGACGGAAACGAGCTCTTCGTTACAGATCCGGTGCAGAATGTTTCGAAGTGGATCAGTTTCGATCTAGCCGGAACCGAGAGAAAAGGTACGGTGAATAATTTGTTCATTTCTGAACCGCCGGAGAAATTCTCATCAGATCTGCATGGTGTAGATCTGGCGACGGCGGTGCGTCGGAGTTGATAGGATATGGCCGGGTCGGGTTTTGTACAGAGGGGACATTTGGTACCAATGATTTAAATTTGAGGGGGGGGGGGTGGTTTGTAGTTAATAATTTACACAATAGCCCCTGCTCCTTATCATTTTAGATAAATAGCCCCCTCATATTAAATTGACTAAAATACCCTTACATTTAACTGAAAAATCTAACCTCCGTTAGTGAAAGGGGTACATATCGCAACAAAATGGAAACCACAGGTTACACAGGGGAAAAAAATTCTTTTTTGGACGCATGTCGCAATTCGGCCTAAACCACAGGGACGCAAATAGTAATTTATTCTAAAATTTTTGTAAATCAAACACAACTCTAAATTTTGTTAGAATTAATTCAAATTCCCTCCATATTCCAATTCCTTTGAAACATTTCAATTTCATCAAAAATAATCGACAAACCAAACGGGGTCTAAAGGTTTAATAAGAGAGAAGGAAAGCCAGGTGTATATGGTGTATGATAGCCCCAAAGTACACGCGTAATAAGCACGCATGGCCGCCCAAAAAGAGCCAACATAAAGA
>JBCNJP010000404.1:0-28983 GCA_039602395.1 Deinandra increscens subsp. villosa
GTGTTAATCACATAAACACATATACGACACATATTATCACATATAAAAAAATATATAAAAACATATATATTTATTACCTTTAGATTTTGGGGTGTGGGAACGTGCTCTGGAATCGGTTAACGATCGTTGGCGCAAACTTTTTGATATCAAGAGGAGCCAGTATAGAGAGATGGTGGTCGAGTTCTTCTCCAGTTTTACATTCTCTTACCCGTGCTCGGACTTGTTTGCGGCAAACACGGTGAAATTTCGTTTAGGAGGGATCTGGAGAAGCATGTCAGTGGCTCAGTTTGCAGTTGCCACAACACTCTACACTGAGGAAGAACTCCCCACTGCAGCTTTCACGGGGGGGGGGGGGGTTATATGAGTTTCCCACATCACAAGCCCATCTTGATTTCTGGCGACAGATTGGAGACGATCAGTATGATGTGCATAACACGAAAAGTACTCAAATTCGTGACCCTCTTTACCGCTATCTGCACAGGTGTATCGCCGGCACAGTCACTGCTAGGCACGATTGTGGGTCCGTGTCTCTGAAAGACCTATTCCTTCTGTACTGCATTCATACAGGTACCAACTACAACATAGCACATTGTCTCCTTTATTTGTGTACCCGTTGCAGTGGTAGTAGGCCCAAGAGTTGGTTAGTGGGAGGCCCGATAATCAGCATTCAGGCAAAACACTTTGGAGTCAGATCGAGAGGATGTACGAAGTCAGTTGGGGTCAAGGAGGTTGATCTAACTATGTGTAGGAAAATGGAGATGGTGACGGCTGTTCGGCCATGGCGACTCATTGATAGTGCCGGTCGGGTTTGGGACCCACTTCCCAGGGATCAGGAGGAGGCAGCACAGGGACAACAGAATGATCAGGTACATCAACCTCCCAGTCCCACATACACTCCCGCTTCTGAGGGAGGCTATTCTGGAGCCCTTACTTTGGATTAGCAGATTGATGACCACAGTTGGGAGGGTTTATTAGACGCATTAGAGCACCCGGTTCCGCAGCAGTCGAAACTATAGGGTGCCAAAGCCTGAGGACATCCATGATATACCACAGCCCACCTCGGCGGATGTCCTGGCCTGCATATCTCACCTACAGGCTCACATTGACAACAGGTTTGGGGACTTAACTCAACACTTTGATCAGCAGCTTACCGAACTCCGTTACCAGCAGAACGCGAGTTTCACTCGTGTTAATGATCAGATTCGGGAGCTGCACGATACATTCAGGCCACCCCGTGGACAGCGAGCTTCCCCCAGTATTCAGACGTGCCCAGGATGCCACATCAGATGTCACCCTCTGATTTTATGCCCCACTTCCCATAGGGGGTATCCATGCTTATCCACGTAGCCTTATTACATTTCTTTTGGTTTTGATACTATGTTTGGTTTTTTGTTGCACTAGGTCTTTTGGTTTGGTCTGGTGTTTTGGATTTTAAACTTTGTTGGTTTTTGATGTCGGCTATGTGGTTTGTGATGGAATGCATATGACTCTTATTATTATTATATGGCTTGTTTAATTCTTTTCTTTTTGTTTGTGTGGTGTGTTTGCATTTCTGTATATTTCTTGTACATGGTGATGAAACTTTGGCTTGAAGTATGATATTGCAGCAGCAAGTTGTTCGATGTGTGTGGAATTGAGTATCATGGGCAATCACAACAAACAGGGAGTTCCTTTTACCCAACCCTTTTGTTTATTTCTATATTTTCTACATTGAGGACACTGCATTTTTCTAAGTATGGGGATGGCAATGGTTGGCTAAGTAAATTGATCATAACTCCCTCACCACATCAAAAGTCTGGAAATCCCCCAAAATTTTGAAATTTTTTCCCAATCTCACATGACACGAAAGTACACCGTTTTTAACGTAAATCATAGATAATTTATTTGTGCCTTATCGTGTCTGCAAGTCGCAAGAAAGGTTTTCCTCAAAAGTTCATTTTTATAAAAATCGCATGATCAAAGTCTTTCGATCGAGTTTTGTGAACCAAGAAAAACCCACTCACCCGATTTCCCTTGTGAGATTAAGCCTAGAAAAAAACAAAAGAAAAATCAATATATATTTAGGTAAAAAAAAATGAAAAAAAATCATAGTTATGAGGGATGTCGTATATCTAAAACATGTTCTAGGTTTATGTTGAGACCGTGTCAAATTAATCGCCTTGAGTCGTTATGGATCTTCTCCGGGTCGTCAATTGCCCGAAGATACTGGACTTTCTGCATAACTCCAGTATATATATATATCCAAAAAAACAAAAAGTCCAAAATTTAGTCTTGCATTGAAAGGTTGCAAAGCCCTAAATCAAGCTAAAGAAAAAAAATAGATATAAATAAATCACAATGAAAATTGTGAAACGGCTGTACGTATACGCCAAGATATACATTTGGGTGGTAGCTCATACACCCGTATATGTGAGCAAACATTTGAGTATCCCCCTCCATTTTTTGGTGGGATCCCATAACGAACTCGGCTGCACGATCGTATATATAAACCCAAGAAACAATTAGATATGCTTGACCTGAGCGTTCACTTCAAATATTACAACCATAGGTCGAGTGATTTGGTGAGTTGAGTGAAAAAATGATAGAAAAATGGTTCGCATTATTTGGTTGAGAGATTTTGTGAGTCTTCAAAATTCATTAAAACCTGCGAGGTTGTAAACCCTAGTATTGATTGTAAATCTTGCAGACCGAATATGTACACCTAGATGTCTATGTGGTTAAGATAGAGTTGTAGTAGTGTCGAGATTAAAAATGATTGCTTGGGGACAAGCAATGTTTAAGTATGGGGATGTTTGATGTATGTGGTTTTGGATATGAAAATATAGTTGATTTCAGGCTGAAAACGTCAAAATAACCTTGAAAATATTAAATTATAATTGTTTCTGATGATTATTGTGAGTTTTCAGGTTAAAACAAGTTCGGCACGGAAAACGAGGTGAAAATGAAGAAAAGTCAAAGTTCGGGTCAACCGGTCAAATGCAGAGTCAAAATTAAAAAGTACTGAAAAACTTCACGGCTTGCAGGCTGTGAGACACCCTGTCACGGCCTAGACCAAGCTGTGAAGATCCTGATCAAGCTGTGATGCTGAGCCGCAAGTCAGTCACCGGTGAAAACTGCGTCACGGCCTGACCTGCAGGCTGTGAGAGCCTTCACGGCCGTGAAGACCCTGCCCAGGCCGTGAAGACTCTGTCCCTGGATAGCCAGGCCGTGAAAACTGGCTCACGGCCGTGAGAGCTCCTGTCACGGCCGTGACGGACCCAAGACCCATTTTTGGAAGTTTCGTGATTTCGGCCCCTATAAATAGAGGGCTCATTTCCACCATTCGGGACATCTTGGAGAGCAGAGAAAAAGCCAGAGAAAGCCCTCATTGAAGCCCTTCGAAGATTTGAAGATTTGAAGCCTTCGACGAGTCGTAAAGTAGCGTTTTTCATCATTTCGAGCTTCGATTTGGTATTGTATTTAGTTTTAGCCATGAATTCTTGTTTAGATCTGGTTTATTCTTGTTTAAACATTAACATGGTTGGCTAAACTCATCGTATCGCTTAGGCGAGGCGAATCCAACCATGGTTTGACTTTAATTTTGTATCGGTTTTGCTTATATCTTGCATTTATGAAGTAGACGTTATTATTGCTTGATTTGGTTGATGAATTAAATTCCTATATTGTCTCTAGTAATCTCTGGTCTTGTGGAAACCTAACCCTAGCTTGCAAAGCCAACTATCGTTAGGAGACTATTGTATAGCCGAACAACAGACCATGCGGCGTACGCGTGGCTAGAAATAGTCACGATCATCAGGGAAACCCTAGAATTCGATTAGGAGTCCACCATAGAGTTTGAGTGAGAAATCACCTTACCCTTAGCTAGTAGATACCCTTGCCATTGTCAAGTAGTCAAGCATTCACCGATAACTTGGGTCAGTTCCTGCTTAGTCGTGTCTAGGACCTACTAGGTCAACCTATCAACCCAATTGTAACCGCTTCACAACTCTAGGACCGTTAGGGCCAGACCTATCCTAACCCTTCGACCAGTTGTGAGTTGAGCCACCGATAACTCGGGACCCAGCCTAGGGCACTTCATAAAACGCAACCTTATCAGTACTTCACCATGGACCAGTAGTAACCGTCTAGGGCGTGTCTATAACCCTAACCCTGAACCTATCCATAGGAACTAGGTAAGCCTTGTCTTAGGACCCTAGTTCACCTCAGAGATAAGTAGTAACGCATTACCGATACACCTGTCAAACCTAAGTTGGAGGAGCCATGCCTAAGTGATCCTTTACCAAATATTTGTTTTTCCAAACAACATTTTAATTACTGTCATTTTCAGTTTCCTAAATTAAAATCAATTTCAAAATAAAACCAAAAACCGGCTGAATTATAAATTGACTGTTTTCAACAAGTTCGTGTCCCTGAGGTTCGACAACACGGTGTTTACCAATACTGTGCTACGCACGACAGGTATACTTGCCTTAGTGTGTTGGTATAGTCCCCTGGTGAATAACCAGTTTATAAATTTAAAATTTGATACTGTAGAACCCCACTTTTTATATACACTAAACAACACATCATGACTCTTCCATGAAATGGACCCGCCTGCTAACATAAAGATGTATCCCGAAGTGGATTTCTTATCATCCTTGCATTTAGCAAAATCGGAATCAGAATATCCGACTAATTCCAGATTGTCACTTCTTCTGTAGGTTAGTTTGTAGTCTCTCGTCCCATTCAGACATCTAAGAACCTTCTTAGCTGCTGTCCAGTGATCATGGCCAGGATTAGTTTGATAACGGCCTAACATGCCAGCAATGTAAGCAATATCCGAAAGAGTACAAACTTGAGCATACATGATGCTACCAACTACAGATGCATAAGATATCATTCTCATTCGCTCCTTTTCTTTATCTGTTTTCGGACATTGGAAAGTGCCGAAAACATCTCCTTTAACTACAGAAGCTTTAAAGGGGTTACTAAGTTGCATGTTATATCGAGCAAAGACGCGCTCAATGTAGGCCTTTTTGGACAAACCTAAGATACATTTAGCTCTATCTTGGTGTATTTCGATGCCTATAACGTAGGAAGCCTCTCCGAGATCCTTCATGTCAAAGTTGAGCGAAAGTAATCGCTTTGACTCATGCAACATGTCTAAACTATTATTTACCAAGAGAATGTCATATACGTATAGGACAAGTATAGTGAAATTGCTCCCACTTATCTTAAGAAAGGTGCATTGGTCCACTTGATTCTTCAGGAAACCTTGTTTCTTCATGACTTCATCAAACTTTAGATACCACTGACGTGATGCTTGTTTCAACCCGTATATCGATTTCTTTAATTTGCAGACTAAATGTTCTTGACCTTCTGGTTTAAACCCATCAGGCTGCGTCATGAACACTTCTTCATACAAGTCGCCGTTTAGGAAAGCAGTTTTAATGTCCATTTGATGTAGCTCTAAATCAGAATGAGCTACTAGGGCCGCAACGATCCTTAAGGAATCCTTTCGAGAGACAGGGGAAAAGGTCTCTTGATAGTCAATTCCCTCTTTCTAAGCGTAGCCTTTTGCAACCAATCTCGCTTTGTAGCGTTCAACGTTTCCTTGAGGATCTAGTTTGGTTTTGAAGACCCATTTACATCCTACGGGTTTTGCACCATTGGGCAATTCAACTAAATCCAAAACGTCATTTTTCTTCATGGATTCAAGTTCATCAAGCATAGCTTTATTCCATTCAGAAGACTGATCACTGTTCATGGCTTCTTAATAAGAGGTAGGATCAACAAACTTTCCACCATCTAATTCAATCTCAGCCAGGTAAGTTTCATAGTCATCAAAGTTAGTAGGCTTTCTCACGCTAAATGACCTCCTGGGTTGAACAACGGGTTCAGCGGGTTCAGCATTGTTTTGTGGTTGTTCGTTTGAAGTGTCTTCATTTCCTGGTGAGGGAGGTTGTGTGAGAGGTTGTGTCGGTGCAGTGTCGGTAACGGAGGTGTGTACAAGAGGAGTAATCGGAGTGATGGTAAGCGACGCCCTTTTTATTGGTTGATGTCATTTTGCCTTTAATGCATTTGACACATGTTTCAAAATCATTGAAGTCAAGAGATGGTAAAATTTCATCTTTCAAAAGTTTCGATAAACGATCACGTGAGATATGGCCTAAACGTTGATGCCATAACATAGATGAAGTTTCTAAGTCTCTTTTGGGTTTTCTCTTTGTTGATGGTTTATTAATTTATATGACAACAAAGAATTAGAGAAAACATCATCCAGTTCTAGTGTATAAAGACCACCATCCAGATAACCAAAACCAAATATTTGAGAATTAAAATAGATAGTAAGTTTGCCATGACCATGAGAAACATCAAAACCATCCATGTCTAACTTTGGTCCTGATACAAGATTCTGAGTAATCTCAGGAATATATATAAGGTATCATAAAGTTTGATACATAAACCAGTTTTCATTATTAAATTTAAGGTTCCCACAGCTCTAACGGCCAAATCCTTTCCATTCCCCAGCTTAAGTGTTCTTTGGTTTCTTTCCAGCATCTGGATTGTAGGGAAGCCCTGAGTAGAATTGGTTACATGAACCATAGAACCAGAATCAAACCACCATGAATTAGTTGGAACATTTAAATTAAAGGACTCAGTTATCATATTTAGATGATTACCTTTCTTAGTCAGCCACTCCTTGAAACCTTTGCAGTCCTTCTGTTTATGTCCAAGCTTGCGACAGAACTTGCAGTAAGGTTTGTTCTTGGAGTTGTTAGAGCCGGATGATGTACCTTCATCCTTGTTCTGAACCTTAGGATACTCCCTTTGTGGAAACTTGCCCTTCCTCTTGTTGTTGGAGTTAGCAGTCGCGAGGTATGCAACTTCTGGTTTGTCAAGCCTCTGACGTTCTTCCTCTTGCACGCACATCTCAATCAGCTCGCTCATTTTCCATTTGTCCTTCTGAGCATTGTAGTTGACTTTGAATGTTTCGAAAGACGCAGGAAGAGAGGTCATAATGAAATGAACCAGAAACGTCTCGCCAATCGGCATATTTAACACCTTAAGCTTGTTGGCGATGTCATTCATATCATCAGGTGCTTACGAATACTGCCATTTCCATCATACTTAGTAGTTAGCAACTTGAGAATGAGGTTTCCTGCATGCACTTTTGAGGTTCCTTTGTAGTATTCCTCCACGGACCCCAGGTACGTTTTGGCATTGTCAGAATCTGGTATGGGCCCCCTGATGGCAATGTCAATGGATTTTTTTCATGATCAAAAGGCACATCTTGTTGCACTTGACCCATTTCTCATGAGCAGTCTTCTCTTCAGTAGTGCTCGAACTAGTGAGAGCAGCATGGGTATCATTTACTGGTGCATGATCAAAACCTAATATGCCGAGAACCAAATTCACAGAATCCTTCCAAGCAGCAAAATTTGTTCCAGTTAAGATTTCAACTCCGAAAGTTGAGGCTTAGAGTTAACGAAAGAGAGAATAGTAAGATACTTAGTAAAGAATGTTATAGTGATTAACTGGATATTAATAATAATAATATTAATATGACATTAATAATAATAACAATAACAGGCATAAATAAGGACCATAGTAATGAAGCAACGAAGTTGTGATAATAGTCTATTACAATCACCAAAAATTAATAGACAAAATTAAGGTTCTACTTAAATGAGTCAGCTTTCGCGTTGGTTACTTGCCTATCACCTAAGCATTATGTACTAGATAAGGGTATGTGCATAAAGTGATGTATCACATCAGCGTTGGCCAGAAATGATACATCTAAGCTTTATGTACAAGTTAGGTTCACTGAATACAGGTGCAACTCATCAGCGTTAGCCAGAAGAGAAACACTTGTATAAGAAAGGCGAATGCTTAATTCTTAGTTGATAATCATTGTAAAAACACCGAATCAACGTTGGCCAATCGAGGTTTTAATATGTTATCAAGTTAAGCGAGTAGATTAGTTTAATTTTAAAATGAGTTGACTAGTATTAGAAAAGATAGTGGCATTGATTAAGGTAGCAAATCAGCGTTGGCCAGAATTACTACAACATGTTAATAACTAATACAAGTTAATGAACTAATCTTACTATTAGGTCTTGTAAAACATAAGTATATATAAGGTTTTAAAGAAAACAAATTTTAATATGAAGCCCCAAATTTAGCAGAAACCCCCCTGTGGCGTGGATCGAACTCCGCGGTGCCTTCGCTGGGGTTCGGGGCGGGAGCCGCGAAAAAAATTCCTGAGGGTATCCGGTCGAAGAGGGAGTTTTCGGTCCATAAAGAGAGTTTTTGGTTCGGTTAAGCGAGTTTTCGGTTCGAACTAAGGAGTTTTCGGTCCGGTAAGCGAGTTTTCGGTTCGGCCAGAGGAGATCTCGGGTCGGCCCAGGGAGTTTTCGGACGGTGTTCTCGGTTCGGCCCAGGGAGTTTTCGGACAGAGTTCTCGGTTTGGCCCAGGGAGTTTTCAGACGGAGTTCTCGGTTCGGCCCAGTGTGTTTTCGGACGGTGTTCTCGGTTCGGCCTAGTTCGAAAACTCAAAATATGGTCCGAAAACTTAAAAATTGAGACGAAACTCATAAAAAAATTGTTCGTTGGGTCAAAAATTGCTTATTTTGAACGAAAAACTTGATGTTTTCATATGATTTCGAAAAACAGATCTGACCATCGTTATGGTTGTTAAGAAAAACGATTTTAGAAACGTCTCAGGTTTAGAGGTCAAATTCGAAAATCATCAGTTTGTATATTAGACCTGATTTTCGAAATCATGGTAGTCAAGGATATGAACGAAATCAGAATTATGATTCGATTCAGCAACATAACGCTCTGATGCCACATGTTGATCGAATCCTGAATCGTTATCATAATAAATAGATAATATGTGTGTAAATATTACCTGTGGTCATCTGATTGAGATCAGCAGCAGTCAGGTTGTCCATCCTGTGAGTAGCCTTGGTTCCCGTTTAGGGTGTATGATAATGATGGTGATAGTAGGATGAGACCTACGAAATTAGAGAGAGCAGAGGAGAGGAGATAAAATTCTTTATGTGGTGATTAACCTTAACCCTCTGCTATAATATCCATATATATACACCAAAGGGGAAACCCTAATTCTATCATTAAGGGCAATTACGTCCATCAAATAAATGTCTGATAGGGTTAATTAGGTAATTGATCATTAAAGATAAATGATTAAAGGCCACATATTATATTTAATTATATATATATATATATATATATATATATATATATATATATATATATATATATATGTTTTGGTCAAAAATTATGCAAGTAAATTAAGTAACCAAATTAGTTTGTGAGGTATGGTGCCCTGGATGTAAGTTTTCGGAAATCAAGTTTGTAAGCAAATATCCAAGGTTAGATGAAAATGTATGGAAACACAAACAACAACTTCCCTGATTGCAACTAAAGACAGCAAGATTTGAAGGGGGGAAAAGCCCTTAATCCTTGAATGTCTTCAAGGATTGCTGGCATAAAAAACCCCTTCGGCAACGATAACACACGTTGCCTATTTATTGCACAAAAATATGTTCGATTACAGAGATTTGCAGCTGATTTCTAAGTGAGTGAATGCGAATACAAGTGAAAGTAAGTGAAAAAGTTGACCCTAAGCTGCCTTTAAATACAAGATAATCCCTAACTATAACTCCGAGATTCTTGGGATTGCCTTTCCAACGGCTTCTGGCCGTTATTTCACCGAACTTGGCGGCGAGCCTTCATTTCCACACGTGTTCCAGCTTTGACTGAGTCCATATGACCGTTATGCTTTCTTTCGTACCTGACTTGAGTACATGGAGTCAAAAAAGTGATTAGTAACATTGCCCTAGCATGCTGGGTATCCTTGCATGCTGGGATTAGATAGTACATATAAATAAACCCTGGATTTATTAAATCCTTGGACAGTAATTAAATAAAGAATAATATAAATACAAGAATCCTGGGTACCGATAAACCAAATAAGCAGTCCTTGGATATTCGACATCCAGGGGTCATGACCTGTCAAAGAGCATTAGTGAAATTATGGCCGGAATTCAGGGTATAACAATTGCCCCCAAATTCGCAGCTTGTGGATAGAATTTCACAGCTGTGAATTTTTGAAAATTGACGACTCATCCACGCTACTTCAATCCTAGCCGCTTATTTAGGAGTAGATGCTCCCTGTTCACCATGTCTATCACCTCATCTCTGTAACTTTTGCCCATTAATTACCCCTCTCTCTCATTCGGTTTTTACCCACTTCTACCAGAGAGAAAAGCGATCATCGTCCTTTCGTTCTGTCTGCATTTTCCGATCAGGTACATCCTTCCTTCTCGTTTTCAATTTTCTCACTCGACGATGACCAAGAAACGCATTCGTTTTGAGTCGACGGTCGTGCCTACGGGAATCAAAGATTTCTCTGACCAACAATACCTTCAAACCCCTGAATCGGAGACATGCAGTTTCGGTGAGGCCAACATTGTCGCCCTTAGGGCGTCCGGGTTGCCACCAGCCTCGGATGAGATTCGACCGTTCGACCCCAGGTTAAGATCCGACTTCGTATCTCCGATCTGGGTTTGTTTTCCCGCAGCCCCTTTCACTGTTGGACTTTCCTATCCTTTTTCCGGCTTAGTCGCCGAGTTTTTTGAAGCTTCTGGCATTTCCTATGCTCAAACTCTCCATATGGTTTAGCGCATCCTGGGTACCCTTGACCGTCTTAACCATTCTTCTGAACGCCTAATCGGCCTGCCTGAGTTAGACCAGGTTTACGAGATGAAATCCCATGGCTCCAACTGTTTTCTGTTCAAATCCCTTACCAAAGACCTGCAGCTAGTAACTGGCGTCACTCAACGGGAGGAATGGAGAGGCCGCTTCTTCTTTGTGAAGCGATCAAGTATCCCGGGGGGTCATCGTCTCCCTCTTAGATGGATTGTTAAGGGTAGGAAGACCTATCATAGAAATTTAGGGTTAGAATAAATGTTTATAAATTTACTGACCTTGAATGTTTATCTATGCAGTGCCCAGCTTATTAGAAATTGGTCTTGAAGAGCAAGAAACTTCAGCTAACTTGGAGAGGTTTCTGAGCATTCCAGAGTCCGAGCGTTCATTCCATCGTGACGAGTTTTCTGCTGCTTCCTACCACACTCCCAGCATATCGAGCTGTATATACCCCTGGATTTTACTTACTTGTTTTTATAGATGATTGTGACCTGACATTCAGGGTTTCTTTTTCAGCCGCTACCCCCAAGTTTGATCTTGATGATATGGATGTTGCCCTAAGTTCTGGAACCGGCGCTGATGATGACGTCCTGGTCCTGGGGTCTGTGAAGACCGAACCTACCCCTCTCACAAGGATACCTCCATCCAGGGCCTCCGGGACCAAGAGAAAGACCCGGGGGTCAAGTGCCGCTACTACCACCTCTGCTGCCCCCAGTGCTATCTCCGATCTCTCGGCCACAGAGAGCGAGTCCCTTGTTCATCAGGTAATCGTTGTTCTACCCTGAATGGAATTGTTTTTGTCAGTCCTGACCCTGGATTACACTTTATTTCAAGCCACTTCCTACATCCTTGATCTTCTGGCCGCCGCTGAGAAGCGAGCGACTGATGCTGAGGCCTCAGCCAAGGTGAAAATCGCCCAAGCCAATAAGGAGACCACCAAGGCCAAGCTCTTCCACGACAAGGATGTGAAGCTCATCGCTGAAAATGAGAAGAAGGCGGTGCAGGCGAGGGAGGAGCACCAGGATGCCATGGCTGAGGTTGTTAAAACAACCAAGGTTTCAGCCATGGTATCCTTACTGCAGGCCAGGCTCAAAATGGTGAAGGAGGCCAAAGATCTGAACTTGGTGAACCCTAAATGGAACCACCGTCTGTGGCTGAGCAAGCTTCTGGAGCTGGGAGGTACTATTCCTGAAGGCTTTGATGTGGAGGACATCCAGGATGCAGGGTGCTCTGCCTTGGTTACTGTTTTGGCTAAAAATTACTTAAGCAAAATGAGTAATAATTAAACCAAATAAGATTGTGAGGTTTGGTGCCTAGGTTTAATATATGAAAACAGTTTGCAGAAATCCTGGGATAATAGTTAAATTCCAGGGATAAAAGATAAAATCCTGGGTCAAAACGTGAATTAAATCAAGAAATCGTTTGATAATTTAGATAACACAAATGAAACCTTAAATGTAAGCATGAACACCAAGAATTTTACTAGGGAAAAGCCCTTAGCCCTTAGATGTCTCTAAGGCGCCGCCGGCATAAAAACCCCGGGTAGCGATAACACACGCTACCAATTTATTGATCACGTAAATGTCTGAGTACAATGAGTTTGCTGAGAAATGAGTACGAGAATACAATCGGTAAAGCTCGAGTGAGTTGAAAAATAAGTCTAAAGGTCCTTTTATACTCCTAGGTCTTCAACAACTTGTCCGATATTCCAGGGATCTTCTCCTCAACGTCTTTTTCAGTTAGTTGACCGAGTTTCCAGCTAACAACCTTTGACCACGTGCGAAATAAGTCTTCAGCTTCTCCTATTCGACCGTTGGTGGACTCCGTCAACCTGTTCTTGATCAGATACAGGCACAAAACGCGTTAATAACAATATCCTAGCATGCAGGGTCATTTCCACATGCTGGGTCATTCGTAAAATAAGGGTGACCCTGGATTAGACTCATCCTGGGTCATAATAATGTATAACCAAAATAAATAAAGTAAATATGGACTTCCCTAGATTACAGCGACATCCTGGGACATTACCTTACTCCTGATACATTCTGGGTCATTTGAACTTTACCTGTTAAATTCTGGGTCATACGACTCTTGGGTCAATCCTGCCTTAAGCCTATACCTGTACCCTGGATTACCAGCTGAAAATTCAGGGTATAACAGTTACAGCTGGTGGCGGCAATGAAATGGAGGTGGACCAGGTGAAGACCCAGGGTGCTGAGGGCAAGGATGACGCAGCTAAAGGGGGAGCCGGTGAAGAAGAAGCCAAGGAGAAGGATGCAGGGGCTGCTGATGCAGCAACCACGGGTACCGTTCAATAATCCGTGGTCCTCTATGTTTCTCCTTTTTTGTGAAGCCTATTTTAAATACTTTCTTTTGTAATGACTTGCCGGAGGTTAGATTCCCGGTGCCACAATGCTCCACCCACGGGTCTAGTACCTGTGGTTTTAACTTTAGGCCACCCTGAAGTGATTGGACAGTTTGTTCCGACCAAAGGGTGGCTACCCTTTATAAATATCTGCTTTTTAACTATATGCTTGTATGACGTCTTTAGTTTTTTCTGCACTAATAAACATCAAACATAATAATAGGGCTAGAGTAACAATTTGTACCTCATACATCCTGGGATAACCCCTGAATGTTAAACTCCTTCTAGTGCAAACAAATAACTCCTTCTGTCCTTGGTGTAATTCTGCTCAGCGTCAATCTAAAATGTTGGTTAATCGACACCGAAATCCTAGGATTTGGCACTGTCGTGCCATCCTAGGATCAACCGTTCAGACAGATCCTGCACATGTTAAGAATAATCCTTAATAATTCTGATAAATCCAAAAATTCTGGGATCAAACCAGAAAATCCTGGGGTTGGACCCAAAAATCCTGGGGTATAACCATTCAGGTAGACCCTGCGTATGTTAGAAAAACTTTTAATGATCGGGACCAAACCCAAAAAATCCTGGGGTCAAGCCCTAAAATCCTGGGGTTAAACCCGAAAATCCTGGGGTTAAACCCGAAAGTCCTGGGGTTAAACCCAGTGCCGATCCGGCGAACTGGGGTCTTGCCCGATGCCGTACTGGCGAATTCTAGGGTCTACCTCGAGCCGAGCCGGCGAACTAGGGTATTGCCTCGTGTGTCTTATGTTGGTGTGAAGACACCAAAAACCTTAAGGAACCCCTATATGTCCATAGACCGCGAGGTTGTTGCCCATGCTGTTAACACATGTCGATCTCGTAATCCTGGGTCCACATGTGGGTTAACGTGCGCTACAGGCGGGGGTCGTGCGCTACAGGCGTTTACCCAAACGTAGGAGAGGTGATATCCTCTCAAACCTTAGAAGGTATACTAGATACCTTAGACGGAGGAGAGATGACCAGTCTCTAACTTAGGAGAATCACATCCCTGGTTCCACACATCGAGGGTCATTTATCTGCTTTCATCCAAGTATCTCAACCAAAGAGGTTAGTAACTTCCATAAGGAATAACAAAAAACAGATAAAACAAGCACATAAAAACACAAGAAAGATAAATTGATAAGTTAGTTGGTTAGAAGACATACCTGGCATGCAGTATCCTATGTACTACACTTACATCAAATAAGCTTTCAAATGGATTGCATTCCAGGGTCTTTGCAGTAATTCACCATCCATGTTAGCGAGCCAATATGCCCCATTTCCTGCCTCAGAGTTAATTAAGTAGGGGCCTTCCCATTTAGGGGCCAACTTACCATCCCCTGGATTCGTCGTGTTCTGGAATGCCTTCCTTAGAACTAAGTCTCCGACCCTGAATCTGCAAATCCTCACATGTTTGTTGTAGCTTTTAGAGATCCTCTGTTGATACGCGGCCATCCTCCAGGCAGCTTGTTCCCGTAGCTCATCCACGGTATCAAGATCGTCAGCCAGGGATCCGTTATTTGCATCATGGGTCTGACTGATGACCCTGAATGTCGGGACAACCATTTCTATTGGAATGACTGCTTCCGTACCAAAAACCAAAGAAAAAGGGGTTTGGCCTGTGGCATTCTTAGACGTAGTCCTGTCAGCCCACAATGCCAGTGGTAATTCTTCTGCCCACTTCCCTTTCTTCTCCTTGAGTCCTTTCGTCAACTTGTTGATGATGATTTTGTTGCTAGATTTTGCCTGGCCATTAGCTTGAGGGTGCACTGGTGTGTAGAAGTCAACTGCTACTTTACAAAATCCTGAATTGTATCATGGTGAGAATACTGCAAGCATGAATGCTAAATCTAAACCAAATCTGAGTTCTGCACCAAGTGTTGCTTTCATGGCTGGAGGTTCTAGAAATCTTGATAATAATTCATCGAGGGGTTGCTGTTTCACAATTCCAAATTCATCAAGTCAGAATCCCTTTCTGCTGAATCAACAGATGATCATGCCAAAATGATTGCTACTTTAATATCATCATCATATTGTTTGATGATTAAGAATGTTGATGATGCAAAACTAACAAGGGATGATCTTGATGCACTTGATGATGATCAGTTGGATGAAATAGATTTGTCTTCGCAATTTGCTATGCTAAGTCAAAGATCGAAAAGATTATTCAAGAAACATGGAAGAAATATTTCTGATTTTAATGAAAAATTGGGTTTTGATAAATCAAAATTGAAGTGTTACAAGTGTTCAAAGCTTGGATATTTTGCCAAAGAGTGTCAACAGAAGTCTGGTTTTCCGTTATCAAGCAAGCCTGGAATTACTCAACCATCGTCTAGTAACACAAACAAAACAACTGCTTTAACAGTTCAACATGATGGTGTATGATTGGGGTCAAAGGTTTGGTTATGATTCATCAGCTTTGATTGTCACTCATGTTCAATCTGACGATTCTTATTCAGATACTGGTTCCGATACTAGTTCACCACAAAGTTCTTATGTATCTGCTGAAAATTTGGAGAGTTTGTTGAAAGAAAATTCATCGTTGATGGACAAACTTCAAAAGCTTTCTGAAAAATTCAATTTGATTCAATCATATTTGAAGATCGCTAAGGAAAATGAAAAGGAACTGGTTTTGAAGAACGAATGTCTGACTACTGAGGTCAAGTTATTGAATGAAGTGTTAGAAAATATTTAAACAAGACAAACGGAATGTTGAAGCTGCAAAAGCTAAGATTTCTGAAGAAAGAGATGCGTTGGTGCTTGAAGTAAAGAAATGGAATGATGAAGCAGAGGATACTGCTACTGATTTTCAGAATTTATTTGACAAATCCAAAATCAAGCTTAATTTGCTTACAAAAAGTGTTGAAGAATCTTCTGCTAAGCTTGAAGCATATCAAGTTGATATGGAAAAGTTGTTGGATGAAAAGCGGGAATTGTTGAGTGTTAATAAGGTTCATACTGCAAATTTGGAAATCCAAAAGAGAAATGAAGATAAATTGAAGAAAGAATTGTTTGAAGGATTGTATAATCTTCGTCTGCAAAAATTTGAAACCCACAAAGTTGCGAAGCGATTGATAGCTAAAGAAATGGAATTCGCTAAGGCTCAACAGCAAATTTCTGATCTTAAAATTCAAGTTCTGGATGCTAATTGATTGCTTAATAATGTTTCAAATTCTCAATTTTTCACAAGCTTCATAGCTAATGATGCTAATTTTGAGAAGATGTTTGATAAAACTGCATCACCCCCTGCTCATATCAAAGAAGCTTTCAAAGAAGTGAAGGAACAAGTTGCAGAGTTTGATTATCCAAAAGTTTCATCATCTCATTCTGAGGAAGAAAAGGTTGTAAAGAAAAAGAAAAACAAGAAGAATCAAAAGAAGAAAGGCAAGAAATCTGAGATTCCTCCTGCTCCAAAGTTTGTATCTGGTTCATCTTCTGCTAATAATGAAAAGTCATCTACTTTAAGTGACAAGATTAGATCTCAACCTGAATTTGATGAGACGATATTCTATGATCAAAAGAATGTGACTGAAGTGAAAATTGAGTTTTCTCGCTTAGCAAAGAATGGACATTCTACATCGGAGGAGAAGGTTTCGGGAAAGAAAGTTGGTTTGGGTTTTCATGAAAACAAGGATAAAGCTGAGGAGGTTCCAGCATCTGCAACACAAAACTTGAAGAAGCTTAAAATGAAGCAAGTGAAGAAGGAAGTGTTCAAAGCAGACAAAGTTCAACCTGAGAGGTTCTACAAGCTCAAAGGTTCTGATCAGCTTTTCTCGGACAAAGAGTTTCCTCTTCATTGTGTCGATGCTCGGAAGATTTCGGAGGTATTTGTGAAAGATAGAATTTCTTCTGAAAGTTCTCAATCTCGAAGCCCAACATCTAAATGGGTACAT
Source organism: Deinandra increscens subsp. villosa (assembly GCA_039602395.1). Taxonomy (NCBI): domain Eukaryota; kingdom Viridiplantae; phylum Streptophyta; class Magnoliopsida; order Asterales; family Asteraceae; genus Deinandra; species Deinandra increscens. The sequence goes on from JBCNJP010000404.1 coordinate 16,996, forward strand.
GATCACATACATCAGGTATATGATTCTCATTCTAATCATGTTCGAGATATTCATATGTGTAATTCTTCGCAGGTACATCAAAAGTGGGACAAAACAAAACTAATTTGTTATATTTGCCGCCGATCAGGGCATATGGCAAAGGATTGCCCACTACCTGCTGATTCACCACAACGGTTTCAAAAGAAACCAGTTTTTGGTAAACCTGCCAACCAAATGTTCTTTGATGAACAAGGCAGACTTTTTGATGAAGCTGAACCTACATTCTTTCACAAACAAAAACGTTTTGTTCCTATGTTTCCAAAGGTTCAAAATATAGGTTCATCATCATAGAAACCTGTGATAACTCCATCAAAAACTGAATTACCAAAATCACAACAATGGAAACCTAAGGTGGTTTCTAAGCAAAACCAGGACACTGGTCGACCAGAAGTGATACGCTTCGGGTCGTTTGTGAACTAATAAGTTTGCCCAGTGTGCAGGTACTTCTAGAAGACCTATCGACGATTGCAACGTTGTAGATGGAGGAGTATTTTTCATAACTTAAATTTCATGATATATCTTTCTGATCTGCAAATTTCTGAATTCTAGAAGTGAAAAATATTCGTGTTGATTGATCACTTTTCTTTGTTTACAGGTTTTTTTTTTCAAAAAGTCAAAAATAGAGTCTTGTTTTAAAGGTAAAATGAAAAATTAAAAAATAGTGTTCTCATTTTAAGGGAGAGAATTGTAAGTAAGGGGGAGTAATTGAGAAAAAGCATGTTATGGGGAGAAGGTGAATACATGCAAAAAAATATAAGGAAGGAAGGTGAATACATGCAAAATATAAAATTGTGAGAAATTGATCATTAGGAAATGATGGTACATTGGCTTACGTATCTGACTCATGGAAAGAGTAGATGAAAGAGCCATAAGATTATTGCTTGATGTGCTTGGTAGGCTCGATGAATCAGAAAGTATTCAGATGTGATATACACTAAATACTAATGCTTGACCAAGTGGACAACATCTTGATGCGTATTTCATGACATAAAAAGAAAAATAAGTGTCAAAATAGTAATGAGAAGTCACTGTGTACACTTGCGTTCATTTTGCAAAGATTTAAACTTGTTTGATTATCTTTATTTTGTCAAACGATCGGCCTTTCTCTGAGTATCGAAAGATCGACCTGATTGGTGTTCGTTTGACGTTCTGCTTTATTTTCTTTGGTGTTTCGTATAACTCATCGGACTTTCTCTGCGTGTACGGGAGTACCGACCTGATTGTTGTTGAGTTATACAACTTCAACTTGTTTTATTTTTCTTATTTTGTTAAATCCGAGGCCTTATTTGCGTATCGAAAGATCGACCTTAAGGTAGACGATTTAACGTTCTTATTTCTTTTTGCATGGAACACAGTTGACTGTATCATGAAAAATATTATGCAATGTGAAATATCACAAATGCTATCACACAAAAGAAAAAGAAAAAAGACAGAAAATGTCTGAATATGTCTGATAGTGTGGGGTACACTGGTCAAAGCAAATCTAATCAACACCTTAACATATCCAGATGTTATGAGTATGATTCTGTCTGAGTTTAAGGTGGACAAATTATATCGGCAATCAGCATGACTTGTGAGCTTCAATAAGTTGAAATTGAAGTGTAGTTCAGAGCGTTATGACCAATATGATCACATATAGTGATCTTTCTCATACCAAAAATAGTGTCTGATTTTGTATTGCAATATTATTTCATATCAAGAAAAGCACAAAAATATTTTTGGTGTGTTTTAGCATAAATTTTGAAAAATCAAAAAGATTTTAGGTTTATTTTGATATAATTTTTCTAAAAGCCAAAAAGATTTTATTTCTGCTTTATTTTCGATCTGATCAACACGTGATACAAATTCAATTTTCAAAATCATATCTTGGAGTCTCGAAGAGACGTTTTGCGCCAAGATTATTTAAATGTTTGAGCAGGTTGCTATAGTGCAAAGATATCATCACTTCAAGTCTTCTGAAGCTGTTGATAAAGACCAGAGATACACTAGATGTCATCAAGTATTCGAGACCAAGTTACGATCGAGTTGAGGAGGAGTTTGTTCGAAGATTCATTTCATTGGATGAACGGATTCTACACTTGAAGGGGAGCTTGATTGAAGATACAGATTTGATGATGTTGAAGAGATACTGCACACGACGAGGGGGAGTTTGTTGATACATGTTATGTGCGTCGTGTGAAGTATTAAGAAAAGTACAAGTTCAAGCCAAAGTATGCTTGGCTGAACCTGGTCCGAACCAGGAGTTCGGACTGGCCGAACCTGAGGTTCGGACGAGGCTCGGTCAGTTGGGTATAAATAGAAGTTTGAACTTTTTACCCAAAAAAAAAAAAAAAGTTTGGACTTTGTAATTGTGGGTTCCGAGCGTAAAAGTTTCTATTAAGTGTGTGTTTCTGAGTGTGTTTCTCTGTGTCATTTCTAAGTGTTCTACTGATTGTAATTGTTCATTGTGATCAATAAAACAATCGGTTAATTACGTTTCGATGTCCAAATAGCTAGATCGAGTAGACGATCTGATGCTCACGCATTTTCAGAAATCATCAAGATGATAAAGGAAGCAAATATTATTCAGTCATACTTGATTGCACTCCCGATGCAAGTCACCAAGAACATATGACTTTAATAGTCAGGTATGTGAATTTCTCATCTAAAATCTAAATCGTCCCATAGTAATAAGCATTACTCAATCATACTTGCGTATATTTCTCAGGTATGTAAAGTTCTCATCTAATTCTGATACCATCGAGGACTCAACTTTAGGGTTCTTGAATGTTGATGATACCACAGGAAAATGACTTTTTGATCTTATGTTCAAAGAATTGAAGTGTCTTCGTCTTGAAATTGATGACATGTGCGGTCAAGGCTATCATAATGGATTAAACATGAAAGGAAAACATAGTTGAATGCAAAATAGATTTTTAGATGAAAATCCTAGAGCTTTTTACACTCTATGTGGTTGCCATAACCTTAATCTTACATTATGTGATATGGCTAACAGTTGTGGTAGAGCTAGAGACTTTTTTGGAGTCCTCCAATGCATTAATACTATATTTTCAACTTCTACTAAGAGTGGCAAATTTTGAAAGATAATGTTAAAACTCTGAGTCATAAGTCATTGTTTTCCACTCGCTGGAAAAGTCGTGTTGAGAGTGTTAAGGCTATTAAAGATCAATTAGTCAATGTTAAAGGAGCTTTACTTGAAGTTGGGTAAAAAGATAATGATACTAAAATTCAAAGTGAAGCAACATCACTAGCAAAGAATGAGCTTGGTGATTTTGAATTTTTAGTAACAATTGTTATCTGGTATCAAGTATTAAACATGGTGAATACATTGAGCAAAACGTTACAAGCAAATGATATGGTTCTTGATAACGCTATTAAAGAAATAAACAAGTTGCTTGAACACTTTAAGGGATATGGAGAAACTGGATTTTCGGATGCGATTGATGAAGCTAAAAAGATTGCTATTGAAATGGGTGTTAATCTAATATATCCATAAAGAAATATAGTTCGAAGAAGGAAAAAACACTTTAATGAGATTTCAAGTGATAAAGAAGTTACATTTTCAGCTGAAGACAATTGTAAAGTCAATTATTTCTTATATATCATTGATCAAGCTAGCACTTCTCTTGAAACAAGATTGAATAATACAAAAAATATGAAAAATTATTTGGTTTTTTATTTCCTAACAAGTTGAAGGAATTAGAAGATAACGAATCCAAGTTGTGTTGTCATGTTCTTGAAGTTGCACTCAAGTTTCATGAAAGAACCGGTGTAGATGCAAATGCCCTTTTTTATGGAATTGAAGTTATCAACACCACAGATATTTTGAAATATCTTAATCAATTCAGTTGTTCCCCAAATGCAAGCATTACATATAGTATATTATTGACTATTCCAATGACTGTGACATCTGTAGAGAGAAGTTTTTCAAAGTTGAACTTATTAAAATCTTACTTACAATCAACAATGTCACGGGGAAGACTTAACGAATTGTCAATTATAGCTATCAAAAACAAAATATTAGAGGATATGAGCTACGAAGACTTGATCAATCAATTTGCGATTAAAAATGCTATGTAATCTCCATGATTTATCGGTTTAGAATGTTATTTTAAAACTATAATTTTCTTATGTTTATTATGTTTTCCTTATTTAATATTTTTTCTATTTGTAATTTTTTTCGAACGGAGCTTATTTTTTTTAGCTCGAACATGACCCTAAATCTTTCGCACCGCCCATGACAATAATTTGTGTTTCTTTTCATATATAGAGTAACTGGTTATTTACCGACCACCCATTACAATAGTGACAACATTTGGTATATTAAAAACAAGATAAATTGATTTCATCACGTCTTTTTCTTAAATAAAATCTACAACGTAACGTCTAAAGCTAAACTTTAAAATCATAAAACTATGACCCTAAACATTAAAGTTTAGACATTGTAAAAACAACATTAATACAAACTAAATGTATAAAAGGTAACAAAGAAAAGCACCTCACAACCCATAAAATAATATAAAAATTAAAAGTAAAATATTAAAAAAAAAAAGTGCTAAGAACGGGATTAGAACCTGGGTCCATAGGATATAGGCCAAGCCTTAGCCATTTGATGTAAATGTTTAATATATAGAGCTATGTTCGAAGTCGGTATTAATAGCCAATATATTTGGAAATAATAGAATAAAATTACGCATTGCAACAATCAAACCCGGGTATTCCAGATGATGAAGAAGAGCACAGACTAGCCATGTTGGCTGGTCCCCTAGTTAATATTCAGAAAAACAAATATAAAACATATAAAACATAAATATAAATCCGTGGAAATCAAGAAAACCTCACCAAAGTTGTTAAATACTTAAATGTAGTAATAGGAAATCCCATCGTAGCAAATGTATGTAAAAAGAGAAAATAAGCGTTTTCATCTTATGAAACTATCGTAGTCATAAAGCCCTTTAAGGGGTCCATAGCAGCCACATCATCAAAGTGTCATTAAAGAATGTATTCATAATGCCCTCTCATTAATAATTTTTTTAATAAATATTCTTAAACTCTGGACCAATCACATCTCAAAAAAGATGTGCAGGGAGGCTTTATGAAAATAAAAGCATGGATGCATTTGAAATACACAGTGCCCGGACGCTATGGCATTATCAGGCCAATATGATGCCCATTACGGGCAGCTTAAGATTTTTCGATTCCTAAGTTATTGATGAAAAGTTTAAATTATTATATTTTGCTTTCTTAGTATCAAATCAAACTAGAGAATAAATAAAAACAATTATGGTACGTAGTAAAGCATGTCCGAATAATCGCAGTTGGATATGGGAAGAGTTTTGGTAATTTAGTTTCATACCTGATTATAAAATCATGAGTGGATATGGAAAGGGTTCTGATAATCTGTCTCACATCTGATTATAAAATCATGCCTAGTTCGTACCCATAGAGACGTACTCGTTACTAAATACCCATCGAGTTTGTGGGTGTATACTTGTTTATGATATTCTATGGTTAGAAATTACACAGTTGATGTCCAATACCCAAACCTAGATGTTACGAACATCATAAGCATAGTAAGCCTGACGACTACATAAGCTTTACAAGTCTCGTGACTATAGATATCTCTATGAGTGAGTATTGTAAGCCTCACGACCACAAAGCATAATAGTCATTTCCGATAGAACATTGCAACACTTGGGCAGACAAACGTGTCATTCTTACTACCTCAAGCATTGCCTCGGATTAGAACCACCTTATCCATCCATCCTCTTATCACATATTCAGAACCAAAAGAAATGGTATTTCAACAATGGAAGTAAAAAATTTAACATTCATCCAGACCACGAAATCATAAAGAAGATGATTCATTCAGACCATTAAGACACAGATCAAGTCACGTAGAATAGATGACATTAAACTTTACATAAGATATCACATTATTAAATTACTAATGGTTTATGCAGGGCTAGTTAATGTTGATGATAGCTAATAAAAATTATAGGAGTCTAGTCTAACATGGCTAATGTTACATCATGCTTGAGTGTAGAATAAGGGGCCTAATATTACAAATGACATGCATATGAAAATTACATGTTTGTTATGCACTCTCATTGTAGATTTAGAAGAAAAATAGTGTACAAGTCTAGCATATAATAGCTTATGCTACGTCACTAACACTAAACTATGAGACACCATGAGACTTGATAAGCTATTCTCATGAATCATATTTAGACCTTATAGATAATGTATACTACATACATCTACATATATGTCACCCCTACTGATTTAAGTGTCCAGGTATGTATAGAGTTGCTCGTTCATAGAAAATCAAACAAATCTACTTTTAACTTTTTCCGAACATTGAGGCCCTAACCAGTAACCAATCAGTACGGATATACCTTTTACACAACTTGACGTGGAACTAGTTGACTGGGCTTGACAGGTATAACTTCAAACTAACATAAGAACTATAACCTTATGTTCTATAGCAAGGTCTAGAGCCGTTTATAGCTTTAGGTCATCCAAAGTTAAAACTTAGTTCCTTAGGGTCTTATGCTCAGTAATTGTTCCAGCCTCCATAACTTATGGGAGTATTTCAAAATCATACAGTGAGATCAATTCAGTTACCTTAGTTTGCACAAAACAGATGGTTTAAAACTTGCAACTTCTCCAGAAGATTGTTTCCTGGTGGCTAATTGCTTAGCAAGACAGGGCAGAGTCTTGAAAATTCTCAGTTTTTCAGAGATTTGAAGTGGTTCCCTGATTTGCAACTCTGTGACAATTACTAAAACTAAGCTTATACCGGATCCCAGACCCAAATTTCAAAGTTTAAAGCAGGGTTCAGGTTCAAGTCCTGCCTTTCCTAATTATGGGATCAAAGTAGTATCTAAAATTGATAAACAGATCGCTCAGAACAGAACAAACAGCTTCAGGTTTTAGTCAAAATCAATGTGATAGGAGAGTACTGGTTGCCCAAAACTCAAGCAGATTGGACTCACAAATGTAGATTATAAACAAACGTACACAACAATCAATACCACAAACGAGCAGGGTAACGGAATTAAATCAAAAAGGCAAAATCATCAGATTTAAGCTAAACTGGTATCATCAAAAGTCTCAAAATACGATTCAACAAAACACTACTGATAACGATAAATTCAAGCAGAAAACATGAAACGAACACTGACACGTTACTGATGATTACTGCTACCAGATTATTCCCATCGAACAGGCTTACTTAGATCTCTGCCTCATCTTTCGTCGCTTCCTCTTCAATCTCCTCATTCTCTTCTTCTTCCACTGACAGATCACAAATCAATCAATTTCATTAGAAAAGGAAACATGAGTATATGTAATAATCTGGTAACAATTCAGATTAGGAACCTTACCTTCGCTCTCATGGTGACTGGAAAGCGTACGTTAAGCCTTTTTTCTCGTTGGATTATACAACCCTAGCCGGCGTTGTAAAACTGCGAAGAGATCATGATAAAAGGGGGTAGGGGCTATTTAGCGAACCCTAAAATCTAAGAGAACTGATGGATCCGGGTCTGTATTGCATCGGGTTACACGTCATCCGGCAAAGCCCATAAAAAATTTATCGTGGGTGGGCCCAAAAAAAATTGATAATTACATATATAGTTAAGCATTCTTTATAACCGAACTAATGATTATGGTTATGAATTATGATAGAGGTCATAACCGAATTTGCACATCCCTTATTATTAGAGTTCGTTTGAGGGCAAACAAATGACAAGTACGTGGATGTTTGATGTATGTGAAAATGGACACGGTTTGACGGCATAAATTAACTAGAAAACGATGAATTAACTGTAAAAGAATGTTATTCAAAGGCTTTACTGATAACAATAATACGTTGCGGGTCTAAAATTAAGTGGCATGGAAAAAAACGACAAAGAGTGTTGATCATAAGCCACATGGTCGTGTGACCTTACACATGGCCAAGCCCGAAGTTGTTTTGCCGATGACACTTGATCAAGGCCAAGCGGCATTGACGTGTCACTGAGAATCCAAGCCACACGGCATATAAACACCTTTGTGTCGAGATCAAAGACAGCCATGCACTCGTGTGCCGCCCTGACCAAGACGTTTCTGAGATCGTAGCAGCTAATCCCCGAGATTGAACCAACTCGTGTAAGCCAAACAGCCTGGCTTAGCCCCATTAGGCCTCACATGGTTGTTTGCCCGTCAAAATTTCACTAACTTTTCCTACAAATTGAGGAGCCCTCATTCATTTAAATCATCTAATTCCAGAGATAAATCTCAGAGAGAGGTCGAAGAGGTCAAAAATCAATATCAAAACTTTAAAGATTTGAAGTTTTTCCAAGATATTTTCCTTAATTCACTCTAGTTTGTAGTCTTGTTTAATAATTTCTTGTTTAGTTTTGTTTGTATATGAACTTTTCATGTCAATCATAAGCTAAAGTTCTCGTATCATTTAAGTGAGACAAATCTTGCCATGATTTGACCTATTTATGTTTTGATTTATGCTTATGACATTAGTTTGAAGTAAAGATTGTGTTTGATAGTTGTTTAACAAATGCGTGTTTCTTATTAAGCCTTGATTGTATCTGATTTTGTGGGACCCTTAACCCTAGCATGCAATCCATCTTTGGTTACGAGTTATATTGTATCGTCGTGTACCCATGATTGTCGTCTTACACTTGGTACTTGGAATGATCCATGTAAATTAGATTAAACCATTGTTCGATTTAAAGTTCACCCTTTATTACATATATTTTATTCTCCCAAATCTTTTTTTTTAGTTTATCTATTGCCTATCTTAAGCCTTTAACTTAGGGGGTGTTTGGTTGGGCTTAATGGGGTATGTTTCCTAAAGCAGCTGACCGATTAAGACATTTTAGCGATTTAGGTGTGTTTGGTTCGCCGGCTAGTAGGTGATCGAAAAAGAGAATTTGGTTTGTTCAATTCAACGGGATTATGAGATGCTTAATCTCATACAGTCGTGGGGCTGGAGGGACGCTGGGACAAAAACGAACAGACGTGGGGCTGGAACAAAGAGGAAAAAAACGAAGTTTTAAGGGCTGAAAAAAAAAACGAAAACTTCGACCCCCGGTTTTTGGAGTTGCATTCGTGTCTGCAGGTCGTGCGGACGGGAAGGCATTTTTTACCAAATATGCACCCACCCTGCGCGCGGGTAGATGCTAGAGTAAAACACAACATAAAACCTAACATGTCATGTAGGTTTTCATATATAAGCTGACAATGCTTTAGTTCCCAAACCAATGTGGGACAAGCTAAATGAAATAAAAAATATAGACTTTTGTCTCAAACCAATATGGGACAAGGTAATGAATGAAACTTTTGGTGTTTTGTTCCCACACCAATATGGGATAAGGTAATGAAAGAAAAAAAAAATTTCTATACACTGATTCGTGTTAGCGTTTTTTTACCATACAGACAAGTCATTCAGATGTCCAAACAAATAACACATAATGATTCAGCACTTCTTTACCATACAGACAGCTTATTCATTCAGCACCAAATGAAACAGATTGAAACAAACAGCCCCTTAGAAGGTTTGTTTGTATTTCATGACCCACAGGTATCGATTAATTCTAATAATAAAACCCTTATACCAATTCTGTTATGGTATCTGAGCAGGTTCACAAACCGCTCAAAAACAAACCCTAAAAAAACTCTCTTGCCGTCGAGATGGTAGAAACAGAAGGAAACAAGAACTCTGGTGAAAGCCATGTCGTTGACACCCGTTCTCCTTACTACGTTCATCCCTCAGAATACACGAGACAGATGCACGTAAGCGATGCATTAACCGATAGCAATTACGACAACTGGTTTCAAGAGATAATGAATTTCTTGTTCTCCAAGAACAAGGTAGGGTTCATGGATGGGACTCTCAAGCAACTGGAGAAGACAGCTGATACATACATGGCGTGGCTGCGGAGTGACGCCATGATCAAAGGATGGCTCACAACTACGATGGAAAGGAACATCAAGGGCAGTGTTAAGTATGCTGCCACCGCCTTCAAAATCTGGTCGGATCTCAAGGAAAGGTTTGGGAAGGAGAGTGCGCCACGTGCCTATGAGTTAAAGCAAACCCTCATCAACACCCGACAAGACGGGACCTCCGTTTCTGCCTACTACACCCGACTACGCGCCATATGGGATGAGATCCAAACTGTCTTCCCCGCTCCAAGATGCACTTGCAACAAGTGCTCATGCGGAGTCGGTAAAAAGGTTGGTGAATAGAAAGAAAAAGAAAGAGTTTACGAATTTCTTATGGGCTTGGACATGGAGTTCTCGGTCATTCGAAATCAAATTCTGTCCATGAATCCTACACCGTCGCTTGGGACCGCATATCACCTCGTGTCAGAGGACGAACAACAACGTGCTATCTCTGGAGTAAAAAGGAACGGATCGGAAACAACGGCGTTTCAAGCAAACGAATATAAGAAGGATGTGATTTTGGGAACATCAAGTAACAAAGTGAAGCCAAAAGAATTCAAAAGGAACCACGGTGATAAAATTGATCATTGTGATCACTATGGTAGGGATGGTCACAAGAAAGAGGGGTGTTTTAAAAAGATTGGGTACCCAAAATGGTGGTCGGGCAAGGGCAAGGTAAAGACAAGAGCCTCTACTGTCGAAATCAATTCTAGCCCCATATTGATGCTAAGCAACGAACAATATCAAACTCTTCTAAAGCATCTTGGAGGAAAGCTTAATGTGCATGGTGAGAGTTCTTCTGGATCCCAAGCCAACATGGCAGGTAGGTATAATCACACCTAACCGATGGTTTAACGTCTCAAAACGAACAAAAATGATAGATTTGGACCATGGAAAGAGCCAACAGCTCTAATACCACATGTAAAAGTGTTTTCCAGATTGTTTCTAGGTCAATAACACATTGAGACAAAAGTTTTGTATCATTAACGTGTGTCGAATGATTACAACTGAAGTAGTATACATCGTTGAAAGCCGTGGGGGAGGTTGGACAACACCTCCCCTCACACACACAGATCCATAAAGACTAGACATAGAAACTTATGGTTAAAACAGAAAGCAAAACTATTTATACTTCATCAAAACCCACAAATTGTTAGTTCGTGGCAACAAACTGCCAGATCGGGCCATGCGAACTGCCACTTCATGGCCAGTTCGCGACCCTACGAACTTTAGTCTGCTTTGATTATTTGAACAGTAACGACCACATAAGATTCATGTTCTAACATAAGCGGTCATGAGATGGAGATGAATGAGAAGGCTGGTATCTCCAACAATGTTACACCATCAAACACTTTGGCACTAATAACTGCACATTTTGAAAGAGCTGAAAAAAGATCATATGGTGATCAAGCTCCAGTAATAACATATCCTGAGTCACCTAGAGGTAATGAACTTCTATCTCATCACTTTGAACCTAACTTTGCTTATGTTGCAGATGGTTCCCATGGAGGTTTCATAAGAGACGACTTAGAGTGCATTAGTGCTGATGATCTAGAGGAGATGGACATCAACACACAGTTGCCTATGGTGTCTATGAGAGCCCAAAGGTTCTACAAGAGAACTGGAAGAAAGTATAATGGAGCCACAAGTGCTCAAATTAGGTTAGACAAGACCAAGGTGAAATGCTACAACTGTCACCAACTTGGTCACTTTGCTAGAGAATGCAAACAACCAAGAAAAGATGGAGGAACTTACACTACAAGAAGTATGATGGAAGATCAAAGGCACAAACTTCTAATGCAGGTCACATTCCCCCAAAGCCAAACTCAAGCACCTCTTCTCAGGGTCATGCTACTACTGCTGCTGTTACAAGCCAAACTGGTTGTGTTGATTGGGAAGAAGTAATGCAAGAACTTGCTCCCATAAATCATGCTCTAATGACAAATGGAATGTCTTCACCTGTTGTTGCAGAGGTAAACTCTACACTTCCTGTAGAGGTAACTG
>JBCNJP010000405.1:0-25094 GCA_039602395.1 Deinandra increscens subsp. villosa
GTCCTAGTAAGGTGTGTCTTATATAACCAATAAGTTGTGTTTAGGACCAATGATGGCCCAATAATGTGTTTTGAAGGGCAATGAGGGTCAGTTGGGACCAATGAGTCCCAATAAAGTGTGTATATAACCAATAAGTTGTGTTTACGACCAACTATGGCCCAATAAGGTGTGTTTAGTTGGGACCAATGAGTCCCACTAATATGTGTATATAACCAATACGTTGTGTTTAGGACCAATGATGGCACAATAAAGTGGGTTTAGGGACAATGAGGGTTAGTTGGCACCAATGAGTCCTAATAAGGTGTTTATATAACCAATAAGTTGTGTTTACGACCAATTATGGCCCAATATGGTGTGTTTAGTTGGGACTAATGAGTCCCACTAAGGTGTGTATATAACCAATAAGTTATGTTTAGGACCAATGTTGGCCCAATAAGGTGTGTTTAGTAGGGCAATGAGGGTCGGTTAGGACCAATAAGTCCTAGTAAGGTGTGTATATAATCAATAAGTTGTGTTTAGGACCAATGATGGCCCAATAATGTGTGTTTAGTTGGGACTAATGAGTCCCACTAAGGTGTGTATATAACCAATAAGTTGTGTTTAGGACCAATGATGGCCCAATAAGGTGTGTTTAGTAGGGCAATGAGGGTCGGTTGGGACCAATAAGTCCTAGTAAGGTGTGTCTTATATAACCAATAAATTGTGTTTAGGACCAATGATGGCCCAATAATGTGTGTTTAAGGGCAATGAGGGTCAGTTGGGACCAATGAGCCCCAATAAAGTGTGTATATAACCAATAAGTTGTGTTTACGACCAATGATGGCCCAATAAGGTGTGTTTAGTTTGGACCAATGAGTCCCACTAATGTGTGTATATAACCAATACGTTGTGTTTAGGAACAATGATGTCACAATAAAGTGGGCTTAGGGACAATGAGGGTTAGTTGGCACCAATGAGTCCTAATAAGGTGTTTATATAACCAATAAGTTGTGTTTACGACCAATTATGGCCCAATATGGTGTGTTTAGTTGGGACTAATGAGTCCCACTAAGGTGTGTATATAACCAATAAGTTATGTTTTGGACCAATGATGGCCCAATAAGGTGTGTTTAGTAGGGCAATGAGGGTCGGTTAGGACCAATAAGTCCTAGTAAGGTGTGTATATAACCAATAAGTTGTGTTTAGGACCAATGATGGCCCAATAATGTGTGTTTAAGGGCAATGAAGTTCAGTTGGGACCAATGAGTCCCAATAAGGTGTGTATATAACCAATAGGTTGTGTTTACGACCAATTATGGCCCAATAAAGCGTGTTTAGTTGGGACCAATGAGTCCCACTAATGTGTGTATATAACCAATATGTTGTGTTTAGGACCAATGATGGCACAATAAAGTGTCTTTAGGGACAATGAGGGTCAGTTGGGACCAGTGAGTCCTAATAAGGTGTGTATATAACCAATAAGTTGTGTTTACGACCAATTATGGCCCAATAAGGTGTGTTTAGTTGGGACTAATGAGTCCCACTAAGGTGTGTATATAACCAATACGTTTTGGTTAGGACAAATGATGGCCCAATAAGGTGTATTTAGGGGCAATGAGGGTTAGTTGGGACCAATGCGTCCCAATAATGCGTGTATATAACTAATAAGTTGTGTTTAGGACCAATGATGGCCCAATAAGGTGTGTTTAGTAGGGCAATGAGGGTCGGTTGGGACCAATAAGTCCTAGAAAGGTGTGTCTTATATAACCAATAAGTTGTGTTTAGGACCAATGATGGCCCAATAATGTGTTTTGAAGGGCAATGAGGGTCAGTTGGGACCAACGAGTCCCAATAAAGTGTGTATATAACCAATAAGTTGTGTTTACGACCAACTATGGCCCAATAAGGTGTGTTTAGTTGGGACCAATGAGTCCCACTAATGTGTGTATATAACCAATACGTTGTGTTTAGGACCAATGATGGCACAATAAAGTGGGTTTAGGGACAATGGGGGTTAGTTGGCACCAATGAGTCCTAATAAGGTGTTTATATAACCAATAAGTTGTGTTTACGACCAATTATGGCCCAATATGATGTGTTTAGTTGGGACTAATGAGTCCCACTAAAGTGTGTATATAACCAATAAGTTATGTTTAGGACCAATGATGGCCCAATAAGGTGTGTTTAGTAGGGCAATGAGGGTCGGTTAGGACCAATAAGTCCTAGTAAGGTGTGTATATAATCAATAAGTTGTGTTTAGGACCAATGATGGCCCAATAATGTGTGTTTAGTTGGGACTAATGAGTCCCACTAAGGTGTGTATATAACCAATAAGTTGTGTTTAGGACCAATGATGGCCCAATAAGGTGTGTTTAGTAGGGCAATGAGGGTCGGTTGGGACCAATAAGTCCTAGTAAGGTGTGTCTTATATAACCAATAAATTGTGTTTAGGACCAATGATGGCCCAATAATGTGTGTTTAAGGGCAATGAGGGTCAGTTGGGACCAATGAGTCCCAATAAAGTGTGTATATAACCAATAAGTTGTGTTTACGACCAATTATGGCCCAATAAGGTGTGTTTAGTTTGGACCAATGAGTCCCACTAATGTGTGTATATAACCAATACATTGTGTTTAGGAACAATGATGTCACAATAAAGTGGGCTTAGGGACAATGAGGGTTAGTTGGCACCAATGAGTCCTAATAAGGTGTTTATATAACCAATAAGTTGTGTTTACGACCAATTATGGCCCAATATGGTGTGTTTAGTTGGGACTAATGAGTCCCACTAAGGTGTGTATATAACCAATAAGTTATGTTTAGGAACAATGATGGCCCAATAATGTGTTTTGAAGGGCAATGAGGGTCAGTTGGGACCAATGAGTCCCAATAAAGTGTGTATATAACCAATAAGTTGTGTTTACGACCAACTATGGCCCAATAAGGTGTGTTTAGTTGGGACCAATGAGTCCCACTAATGTGTGTATATAACCAATACGTTGTGTTTAGGACCAATGATGGCACAATAAAGTGGGTTTAGGGACAATGGGGGTTAGTTGGCACCAATGAGTCCTAATAAGGTGTTTATATAACCAATAAGTTGTGTTTACGACCAATTATGGCCCAATATGGTGTGTTTAGTTGGGACTAATGAGTCCCACTAAGGTGTGTATATAACCAATAAGTTATGTTTAGGACCAATGATGGCCCAATAAGGTGTGTTTAGTAGGGCAATGAGGGTCGGTTAGGACCAATAAGTCCTAGTAAGGTGTGTATATAATCAATAAGTTGTGTTTAGGACCAATGATGGCCCAATAATGTGTGTTTAGTTGGGACTAATGAGTCCCACTAAGGTGTGTATATAACCAATAAGTTGTGTTTAGGACCAATGATGGCCCAATAAGGTGTGTTTAGTAGGGCAATGAGGGTCGGTTGGGACCAATAAGTCCTAGTAAGGTGTGTCTTATATAACCAATAAATTGTGTTTAGGACCAATGATGGCCCAATAATGTGTGTTTAAGGGCAATGAGGGTCAGTTGGGACCAATGAGTCCCAATAAAGTGTGTATATAACCAATAAGTTGTGTTTACGACCAACTATGGCCCAATAAGGTGTGTTTAGTTGGGACCAATGAGTCCCACTAATGTGTGTATATAACCAATACGTTGTGTTTAGGACCAATGATGGCACAATAAAGTGGGTTTAGGGACAATGGGGGTTAGTTGGCACCAATGAGTCCTAATAAGGTGTTTATATAACCAATAAGTTGTGTTTACGACCAATTATGGCCCAATATGGTGTGTTTAGTTGGGACTAATGAGTCCCACTAAGGTGTGTATATAACCAATAAGTTATGTTTAGGACCAATGATGGCCCAATAAGGTGTGTTTAGTAGGGCAATGAGGGTCGGTTAGGACCAATAAGTCCTAGTAAGGTGTGTATATAATCAATAAGTTGTGTTTACGACCAATTATGGCCCAATAAGGTGTGTTTAGTTGGGACCAATGAATCCCACTAATGTGTGTATATAACCAATACGTTATGTTTCGGACCAATGATGGCACATTAAAGTGGGTTTAGGGACAATGAGGGTTAGTTGGCACCAATGAGTCCTAATAAGGTGTTTATATAACCAATAAGTTGTGTTTACGACCAATTATGGCTCAATATGGTGTGTTCAGTTGGGACTAATGAGTCCCACTAAGGTGTGTATATAACCAATAAGTTATGTTTTGGACCAATGATGGCCCAATAAGGTGTGTTTAGTAGGGCAATGAGGGTTGGTTAGGACCAATAAGTCCTAGTAAGGTGTGTATATAACCAATAAGTTGTGTTTAGGACCAATGATGGCCCAATAATGTGTGTTTAAGGGCAATGAAGTTCAGTTGGGACCAATGAGTCCCAATAAGGTGTGTATATAACCAATAGGTTGTGTTTACGACCAATTATGGCCCAATAAAGTGTGTTTAGTTGGGACCAATGTGTCCCACTAATGTGTGTATATAACCAATATGTTGTGTTTAGGACCAATGATGGCACAATAAAGTGTCTTTAGGGACAATGAGGGTCAGTTGGGACCAGTGAGTCCTAATAAGGTGTGTATATAACCAATAAGTTGTGTTTACGACCAATTATGGCCCAATAAGGTGTGTTTAGTTGGGACTAATGAATCCCACTAAGGTGTGTATATAAACAATACGTTTTGGTTAGGACAAATGATGGCCCAATAAGGTGTATTTAGGGGCAATGAGGGTTAGTTGGGACCAATGCGTCCCAATAATGCGTGTATATAACTAATAAGTTGTGTTTAGGACCAATGATGGCCCAATAAGGTGTGTTTAGTAGGGCAATGAGGGTCGGTTGGGACCAATAAGTCCTAGAAAGGTGTGTCTTATATAACCAATAAGTTGTGTTTAGGACCAATGATGGCCCAATAATGTGTTTTGAAGGGCAATGAGGGTCAGTTGGGACCAATGAGTCCCAATAAAGTGTGTATATAACCAATAAGTTGTGTTTACGACCAACTATGGCCCAATAAGGTGTGTTTAGTTGGGACCAATGAGTCCCACTAATGTGTGTATATAACCAATACGTTGTGTTTAGGACCAATGATGGCACAATAAAGTGGGTTTAGGGACAATGAGGGTTAGTTGGGACCAATGAGTCCTAATAAGGTGTTTATATAACCAATAAGTTGTGTTTACAACCAATTATGGCCCAATATGGTGTGTTTAGTTGGGACTAATGAGTCCCACTAAGGTGTGTATATAACCAATAAGTTATGTTTAGGACCAATGTTGGCCCAATAAGGTGTGTTTAGTAGGGCAATGAGGGTCGGTTAGGACCAATAAGTCCTAGTAAGGTGTGTATATAATCAATAAGTTGTGTTTAGGACCAATGATGGCCCAATAATGTGTGTTTAGTTGGGACTAATGAGTCCCACTAAGGTGTGTATATAACCAATAAGTTGTGTTTAGGACCAATGATGGCCCAATAAGGTGTGTTTAGTAGGGCAATGAGGGTCGGTTGGGACCAATAAGTCCTAGTAAGGTGTGTCTTATATAACCAATAAATTGTGTTTAGGACCAATGATGGCCCAATAATGTGTGTTTAAGGGCAATGAGGGTCAGTTGGGACCAATGAGTCCCAATAAAGTGTGTATATAACCAATAAGTTGTGTTTACGACCAATTATGGCCCAATAAGGTGTGTTTAGTTTGGACCAATGAGTCCCACTAATGTGTGTATATAACCAATACGTTGTGTTTAGGAACAATGATGTCACAATAAAGTGGGCTTAGGGACAATGAGGGTTAGTTGGCACCAATGAGTCCTAATAAGGTGTTTATATAACCAATAAGTTGTGTTTACGCCCAATTATGGCCCAATATGGTGTGTTTAGTTGGGACTAATGAGTCCCACTAAGGTGTGTATATAACCAATAAGTTATGTTTAGGACCAATGATGGCCCAATAAGGTGTGTTTAGTGGGGCAATGAGGGTCGGTTAGGACCAATAAGTCCTTGTAAGGTGTGTATTTAACCAATAAGTTGTGTTTAGGACCAATGATGGCCCAATAATGTGTGTTTAAGGACAATGAGGGTCAGTTGGGACCAATGAGTCCCAATAAGGTGTGTATATAACCAATAGGTTGTGTTTACGACCAATTATGGCCCAATAAAGTGTGTTTAGTTGGGACCAATGAGTCCCACTAATGTGTGTATATAACCAATATGTTGTGTTTAGGACCAATGATGGCACAATAAAGTGTCTTTAGGGACAATGAGGGTCAGTTGGGACCAATGAGTCCTAATAAGGTGTGTATATAACCAATACGTTGTGTTTACGACCAATTATGGCCAAAGAAGATGTGTTTAGTTGGGACCAATGAGTCCCACTAAGGTGTGTATATAACCAATACGTTTTGGTTAGGACAAATGATGGCCCAATAAGGTGTGTTTAGGGGCAATGAGGGTTAGTTGGGACCAATGCGTCCCAATAATGCGTGTATATAACTAATAAGTCATGTTTAGGACCAATGATGGCCCAATAAGGTGTGTTTAGTAGGGCAATGAGGGTCGGTTGTGACCAATAAGTCCGAGAAAGGTGTGTCTTATATAACCAATAAGTTGTGTTTAGGACCAATGATGGCCCAATAATGTGTGTTTAAGGGCAATGAGGGTCAGTTGGGACCAATGAGTCCCAATAAAGTGTGTATATAACCAATAAGTTGTGTTTACGACCAATTATGGCCTAATAAGGTGTGTTTAGTTGGGACCAATGAGTCCCACTAATGTGTGTATATAACCAATACGTTGTGTTTAGGACCAATGATGGCACAATAAAGTGGGTTTAGGGACAATGAGGGTTAGTTGGCACCAATGAGTCCTAATAAGGTGTTTATATAACCAGTAAGTTGTGTTTACGACCAATTATGGCCCAATATGGCGTGTTTAGTTGGGACTAATGAGTCCCACTAAGGTGTGTATATAACCAATAAGTTATGTTTAGGACCAATGATGGCCCAATAAGGTGTGTTTAGTAGGGCAATGAGGGTCGGTTAGGACCAATAAGTCCTAGTAAGGTGTGTAGATAACCAATAAGTTGTGTTCAGGACCAATGATGGCCCAATAATGTGTGTTTAAGGGCAATGAGGGTCAGTTGGGACCAATGAGTACCAATAAAGTGTATATATAACCAATAAGTTGTGTTTACGACCATGTATGTCCCAATAAGGTGTGTTTAGTTTAGGACCAATGATGGCCCAAAAATGTGTGTTTAAGGGCAATGAGGGTCAGCTGGGACCAATGAGTCCCAATAAAGTGTGTATATAACCAATAAGTTGTGTTTACGACCAATTATGGCCCAATAAGATGTGTTTAGTTGGGACCAATGAGTCCCACTAATGTGTGTATATAACCAATACGTTATGTTTAGGACCAATGATGTCACAATAAAGTGGGCTTAGGGACAATGAGGGTTAGTTGGCACCAATGAGTCCTAATAAGGTGTTTATATAACCAATAAGTTGTGTTTACGACCAATTATGGCCCAATATGGTGTGTTTAGTTGGGACTAATGAGTCCCACTAAGGTGTGTATATAACCAATAAGTTATGTTTAGGACCAATGATGGCCCAATAAGGTGTGTCTAGTGGGGCAATGAGGGTCGGTTAGGACCAATAAGTCCTTGTAAGGTGTGTTTTAACCAATAAGTTGTGTTTAGGACCAATGATGGCCCAATAATGTGTGTTTAAGGACAATGAGGGTCAGTTGGGACCAATTAGTCCCAATAAGGTGTGTATATAACCAATAGGTTGTGTTTACGACCAATTATGGCCCAATAAAGTGTGTTTAGTTGGGACCAATGAGTCACACTAATGTGTGTATATAACCAATATGTTGTGTTTAGGACCAATAATGGCACAATAAAGTGTCTTTAGGGACAATGAGGGTCAGTTGGGACCAATGAGTCCTAATAAGGTGTGTATATAACCAATACGTTGTGTTTACGACCAATTATGGCCAAATAAGATGTGTTTAGTTGGGACCAATTAGTCCCACTAAGGTGTGTATATAACCAATACGTTTTGGTTAGGACAAATGATGGCCCAATAAGGTGTGTTTAGGGGCAATGAGGGTTAGTTGGGACCAATGCGTCCCAATAATGCGTGTATATAACTAATAAGTCGTGTTTAGGACCAATGATGGCCCACTAAGGTGTGTTTAGTAGGGCAATGAGGGTCGGTTGGGACCAATAAGTCCGAGAAAGGTGTGTCTTATATAACCAATAAGTTGTGTTTAGGACCAATGATGGCCCAATAATGTGTGTTTAAGGGCAATGAGGGTCAGTTGAGACCAATGAGTCCCAATAAAGTGTGTATATAACCAATAAGTTGTGTTTACGACCAATTATGGCATAATAAGGTGTGTTTAGTTGGGACCAATGAGTCCCACTAATGTGTGTATATAACCAATACGTTGTGTTTAGGACCAATGATGGCACAATAAAGTGGGTTTAGGGACAATGAGGGTTAGTTGGCACCAATGAGTCCTAATAAGGTGTTTATATAACCAATACGTTGTGTTTATGACCAATTATGGCCCAATATGGTGTGTTTAGTTGGGACTAATTTGTCCTTGTAAGGTGTGTATATAACCAATAAGTTATGTTTAGGACCAATGATGGCCCAATAAGGTGTGTTTAGTGGGGCAATGAGGGTCGGTTAGGACCAATAAGTCCTTGTAAGGTGTGTATTTAACCAATAAGTTGTGTTTAGGACCAATGATGGCCCAATAATGTGTGTTTAAGGACAATGAGGGTCAGTTGGGACCAATGAGTCCCAATAAGGTGTGTATATAACCAATAGGTTGTGTTTACGACCAATTATGGCCCAATAAAGTGTGTTTAGTTGGGACCAATGAGTCCCACTAATGTGTGTATATAACCAATATGTTGTGTTTAGGACCAATGATGACACAATAAAGTGTCTTTAGGGACAATGAGGATCAATTGGGACCAATGAGTCCTAATAAGGTGTGTATATAACCAATACGTTGTGTTTACGACCAATTATGGCCAAATAAGATGTGTTTAGTTGGGACCAATGAGTCCCACTAAGGTGTGTATATAACAAATACGTTTTGGTTAGGACAAATGATGGCCCAATAAGGTGTGTTTAGGGGCAATGAGGGTTAGTTGGGACCAATGCGTCCCAATAATGCGTGTATATAACTAATAAGTCATGTTTAGGACCAATGATGGCCCAATAAGGTGTGTTTAGTATGGCAATGAGGGTCGGTTGGGACCAATAAGTCCGAGAAAGGTGTGTCTTATATAACCAATAAGTTGTGTTTAGGACCAATAATGGCCCAATAATGTGTGTTTAAGGGCAATGAGGGTCAGTTGGGACCAATGAGTCCCAATAAAGTGTGTATATAACCAATAAGTTGTGTTTACGACCAATTATGGCCCAATAAGGTGTGTTTAGTTGGGACCAATGAGTCCCACTAATGTGTGTATATAACCAATACGTTGTGTTTAGGACCAATGATGGCACAATAAAGTGGGTTTAGGGACAATGAGGGTTAGTTGGCACCAATGAGTCCTAATAAGGTGTTTATATAACCAATACGTTGTGTTTACGACCAGTTATGGCCCAATATGGTGTGTTTAGTTGGGACTAATGAGTCCCACTAAGGTGTGTATATAACCAATAAGTTATGTTTAGGACCAATGATGGCCCAATAAGGTGTGTTTAGTGGGGCAATGAGGGTCGGTTAGGACCAATAAGTCCTTGTAAGGTGTGTATTTAACCAATAAGTTGTGTTTAGGACCAATGATGGCCCAATAATGTGTGTTTAAGGGCAATGAGGGTCAGTTGGGACCAATGAGTCCCAATAAAGTGTGTATATAACCAATAAGTTGTGTTTACGACCAATTATGGCCCAATAAGGTGTGTTTAGTTGGGACCAATGAGTCCCACTAATGTGTGTATATAACCAATACGTTGTGTTTAGGACCAATGATGGCACAATAAAGTGGGTTTAGGGACAATGAGGGTTAGTTGGCACTAATGAGTCCTAATAAGGTGTTTATATAACCAATACGTTGTGTTTACGACCAATTATGGCATAATAAGGTGTGTTTAGTTGGGACCAATGAGTCCCACTAATGTGTGTATATAACCAATACGTTGTGTTTAGGACCAATGATGGCACAATAAAGTGGGTTTAGGGACAATGAGGGTTAGTTGGCACCAATGAGTCCTAATAAGGTGTTTATATAACCAATACGTTGTGTTTATGACCAATTATGGCCCAATATGGTGTGTTTAGTTGGGACTAATGAGTCCTTGTAAGGTGTGTATATAACCAATAAGTTATGTTTAGGACCAATGATGGCCCAATAAGGTGTGTTTAGTGGGGCAATGAGGGTCGGTTAGGACCAATAAGTCCTTGTAAGGTGTGTATTTAACCAATAAGTTGTGTTTAGGACCAATGATGGCCCAATAATGTGTGTTTAAGGACAATGAGGGTCAGTTGGGACCAATGAGTCCCAATAAGGTGTGTATATAACCAATAGGTTGTGTTTACGACCAATTATGGCCCAATAAAGTGTGTTTAGTTGGGACCAATGAGTCCCACTAATGTGTGTATATAACCAATATGTTGTGTTTAGGACCAATGATGGCACAATAAAGTGTCTTTAGGGACAATGAGGGTCAATTGGGACCAATGAGTCCTAATAAGGTGTGTATATAACCAATACGTTGTGTTTACGACCAATTATGGCCAAATAAGATGTGTTTAGTTGGGACCAATGAGTCCCACTAAGGTGTGTATATAACAAATACGTTTTGGTTAGGACAAATGATGGCCCAATAAGGTGTGTTTAGGGGCAATGAGGGTTAGTTGGGACCAATGCGTCCCAATAATGCGTGTATATAACTAATAAGTCATGTTTAGGACCAATGATGGCCCAATAAGGTGTGTTTAGTATGGCAATGAGGGTCGGTTGGGACCAATAAGTCCGAGAAAGGTGTGTCTTATATAACCAATAAGTTGTGTTTAGGACCAATAATGGCCCAATAATGTGTGTTTAAGGGCAATGAGGGTCAGTTGGGACCAATGAGTCCCAATAAAGTGTGTATATAACCAATAAGTTGTGTTTACGACCAATTATGGCCCAATAAGGTGTGTTTAGTTGGGACCAATGAGTCCCACTAATGTGTGTATATAACCAATACGTTGTGTTTAGGACCAATGATGGCACAATAAAGTGGGTTTAGGGACAATGAGGGTTAGTTGGCACCAATGAGTCCTAATAAGGTGTTTATATAACCAATACGTTGTGTTTACGACCAATTATGGCCCAATATGGTGTGTTTAGTTGGGACTAATGAGTCCCATTAAGGTGTGTATATAACCAATAAGTTATGTTTAGGACCAATGATGCCCCAATAAGGTGTGTTTAGTGGGGCAATGAGGGTCGGTTAGGACCAATAAGTCCTTGTAAGGTGTGTATTTAACCAATAAGTTGTGTTTAGGACCAATGATGGCCCAATAATGTGTGTTTAAGGGCAATGAGGGTCAGTTGGGACCAATGAGTCCCAATAAAGTGTGTATATAACCAATAAGTTGTGTTTACGACCAATTATGGCCCAATAAGGTGTGTTTAGTTGGGACCAATGAGTCCCACTAATGTGTGTATATAACCAATACGTTGTGTTTAGGACCAATGATGGCACAATAAAGTGGGTTTAGGGACAATGAGGGTTAGTTGGCACCAATGAGTCCTAATAAGGTGTTTATATAACCAATACGTTGTGTTTACGACCAATTATGGCCCAATATGGTGTGTTTAGTTGGGACTAATGAGTCCCATTAAGGTGTGTATATAACCAATAAGTTATGTTTAGGACCAATGATGCCCCAATAAGGTGTGTTTAGTGGGGCAATGAGGGTCGGTTAGGACCAATAAGTCCTTGTAAGGTGTGTATTTAACCAATAAGTTGTGTTTAGGACCAATGATGGCCCAATAATGTGTGTTTAAGGGCAATGAGGGTCAGTTGGGACCAATGAGTCCCAATAAAGTGTGTATATAACCAATAAGTTGTGTTTACGACCAATTATGGCCCAATAAGGTGTGTTTAGTTGGGACCAATGAGTCCCACTAATGTGTGTATATAACCAATACGTTGTGTTTAGGACCAATGATGGCACAATAAAGTGGGTTTAGGGACAATGAGGGTTAGTTGGCACCAATGAGTCCTAATAAGGTGTTTATATAACCAATACGTTGTGTTTATGACCAATTATGGCCCAATATGGTGTGTTTAGTTGGGACTAATGAGTCCTTGTAAGGTGTGTATATAACCAATAAGTTATGTTTAGGACCAATGATGGCCCAATAAGGTGTGTTTAGTGGGGCAATGAGGGTCGGTTAGGACCAATAAGTCCTTGTAAGGTGTGTATTTAACCAATAAGTTGTGTTTAGGACCAATGATGGCCCAATAATGTGTGTTTAAGGACAATGAGGGTCAGTTGGGACCAATGAGTCCCAATAAGGTGTGTATATAACCAATAGGTTGTGTTTACGACCAATTATGGCCCAATAAAGTGTGTTTAGTTGGGACCAATGAGTCCCACTAATGTGTGTATATAACCAATATGTTGTGTTTAGGACCAATGATGGCACAATAAAGTGTCTTTAGGGACAATGAGGGTCAATTGGGACCAATGAGTCCTAATAAGGTGTGTATATAACCAATACGTTGTGTTTACGACCAATTATGGCCAAATAAGATGTGTTTAGTTGGGACCAATGAGTCCCACTAAGGTGTGTATATAACAAATACGTTTTGGTTAGGACAAATGATGGCCCAATAAGGTGTGTTTAGGGGCAATGAGGGTTAGTTGGGACCAATGCGTCCCAATAATGCGTGTATATAACTAATAAGTCATGTTTAGGACCAATGATGGCCCAATAAGGTGTGTTTAGTATGGCAATGAGGGTCGGTTGGGACCAATAAGTCCGAGAAAGGTGTGTCTTATATAACCAATAAGTTGTGTTTAGGACCAATAATGGCCCAATAATGTGTGTTTAAGGGCAATGAGGGTCAGTTGGGACCAATGAGTCCCAATAAAGTGTGTATATAACCAATAAGTTGTGTTTACGACCAATTATGGCCCAATAAGGTGTGTTTAGTTGGGACCAATGAGTCCCACTAATGTGTGTATATAACCAATACGTTGTGTTTAGGACCAATGATGGCACAATAAAGTGGGTTTAGGGACAATGAGGGTTAGTTGGCACCAATGAGTCCTAATAAGGTGTTTATATAACCAATACGTTGTGTTTACGACCAATTATGGCCCAATATGGTGTGTTTAGTTGGGACTAATGAGTCCCATTAAGGTGTGTATATAACCAATAAGTTATGTTTAGGACCAATGATGGCCCAATAAGGTGTGTTTAGTGGGGCAGTGAGGGCCGGTTAGGACAAATAAGTCCTTGTAAGGTGTGTATTTAACCAATAAGTTGTGTTTAGGACCAATGATGGCCCAATAATGTGTGTTTAAGGACAATGAGGGTCAGTTGGGACCAATGAGTCCCAATAAGGTGTGTATATAACCAATAGGTTGTGTTTACGACAAATTATGGCCCAATAAGGTGTGTTTAGTTGGGACCAATGAGTCCCACTAATGTGTGTATATAACCAATACGTTGTGTTTAGGACCAATGATGGCACAATAAAGTGGGTTTAGGGACAATGAGGGTTAGTTGGCACCAATGAGTCCTAATAAGGTGTTTATATAACCAAAAAGTTGTGTTTACGACCAATTATGGCCCAATATGGTGTGTTTAGTTGGGACTAATGAGTCCCACTAAGGTGTGTATATAACCAATAAGTTTTGTTTAGGACCAATGATGCCCCAATAAGGTGTGTTTAGTAGGGCAATGAGGGTCGGTTGGGACCAATAAGTCCTAGTAAGGTGTGTCTTATATAACCAATAAGTTGTGTTTAGGACCAATGATGGCCCAATAATGTGTGTTTAAGGGCAATGAGGGTCAGTTGGGACCAATGAGTCCCAATAAAGTGTGTATATAACCAATAAGTTGTGTTTACGACCAATTATGGCCCAATAAGGTGTGTTTAGTTGGGACGAATGAGTCCCACTAATGTGTGCATATAACCAATACGTTTTGTTTAGGACCGATGATGGCACAATAAAGTGGGTTTAGGGACAATGAGGGTTAGTTGGCACCAATGAGTCCTAATAAGGTGTTTATATAACCAATAAGTTGTGTTTACGACCAATTATGGCCCAATATGGTGTGTTTAGTTGGGACTAATGAGTCCCACTAAGGTGTCTATATAACCAATAAATTATGTTTAGGACCAATGATGGCCCAATAAGGTGTGTTTAGTAGGGCAATGAGGGTCGGTTAGAACCAATAAGTCCTAGTAAGGTGTGTATATAACCAATAAGTTATGTTTAGGACCAATGATGGCCCAATAAGGTGTGTTTAGTAGGGCAATGAGGGTCGGTTAGGACCAATAAGTCCTAGTAAGGTGTGTATATAACCAATAAGTTGTGTTCAGGACCAATGATGGCCCAATAATGTGTGTTTAAGGGCAATGAGGGTCAGTTGGGACCAATGAGTACCAATAAAGTGTATATATAACCAATAAGTTGTGTTTACGATCAATTATGGCCCAATAAGGTGTGTTTAGTTTAGGACCAATGATGGCCCAATAATGTGTGTTTAAGGGCAATGAGGGTCAGTTGGGACCAATGAGTCCTAATAAGGTGTTTATATAACCAATACGTTGTGTTTACGACCAATTATGGCCCAATATGGTGTGTTTAGTTGGGACTAATGAGTCCCACTAAGGTGTGTATATAACCAATAAGTTATGTTTAGGACCAATGATGGCCCAATAAGGTGTGTTTAGTAGGGCAATGAGGGTCGGTTAGGACCAATAAGTCCTAGTAAGGTGTGTATATAACCAATAAGTTGTGTTCAGGACCAATGATGGCCCAATAATGTGTGTTTAAGGGCAATGAGGGTCAGTTGGGACCAATGAGTACCAATAAAGTGTATATATAACCAATAAGTTGTGTTTACGATCAATTATGGCCCAATAAGGTGTGTTTAGTTTAGGACCAATGATGGCCCAATAATGTGTGTTTAAGGGCAATGAGGGTCAGTTGGGACCAATGAGTCCTAATAAGGTGTTTATATAACCAACACGTTGTGTTTACGACCAATTATGGCCCAATATGGTGTGTTTAGTTGGGACTAATGAGTCCCACTAAGGTGTGTATATAACCAATAAGTTATGTTTAGGACCAATGATGGCCCAATAAGGTGTGTTTAGTGGGGCAATGAGGGTCGGTTAGGACCAATAAGTCCTTGTAAGGTGTGTATTTAACCAATAAGTTGTGTTTAGGACCAATGATAGCCCAATAATGTGTGTTTAAGGGCAATGAGGGTCAGTTGGGACCAATGAGTCCCAATAAAGTGTGTATATAACCAATAAGTTGTGTTTACGACCAATTATGGCCCAATAAGGTGTCTTTAGTTGGGACCAATGAGTCCCAATAATGTGTGTATATAACCAATACGTTGTGTTTAGGACCAATGATGGCACAATAAAGTGGGTTTGGGGACAATGAGGGTTAGTTGGCACCAATGATTCCTAATAAGGTGTTTATATAACCAATACGTTGTGTTTACGACCAACTATGGCCCAATATGGTGTGTTTAGTTGGGACTAATGAGTCCCACTAAGGTGTGTATATAACCAATAAGTTATGTTTAGGACCAATGATGGCCCAATAAGGTGTGTTTAGTAGGGCAATGAGGGTCGGTTAGGACCAATAAGTCCTAGTAAGGTGTGTATATAACCAATAAGTTGTGTTCAGGACCAATGATGGCCCAATAATGTGTGTTTAAGGGCAATGAGGGTCAGTTGGGACCAATGAGTACCAATAAAGTGTATATATAACCAATAAGTTGTGTTTACGATCAATTATGGCCCAATAAGGTGTGTTTAGTTTAGGACCAATGATGGCCCAATAATGTGTGTTTAAGGGCAATGAGGGTCAGTTGGGACCAATGAGTCCTAATAAGGTGTTTATATAACCAACACGTTGTGTTTACGACCAATTATGGCCCAATATGGTGTGTTTAGTTGGGACTAATGAGTCCCACTAAGGTGTGTATATAACCAATAAGTTATGTTTAGGACCAATGATGGCCCAATAAGGTGTGTTTAGTGGGGCAATGAGGGTCGGTTAGGACCAATAAGTCCTTGTAAGGTGTGTATTTAACCAATAAGTTGTGTTTAGGACCAATGATAGCCCAATAATGTGTGTTTAAGGGCAATGAGGGTCAGTTGGGACCAATGAGTCCCAATAAAGTGTGTATATAACCAATAAGTTGTGTTTACGACCAATTATGGCCCAATAAGGTGTCTTTAGTTGGGACCAATGAGTCCCAATAATGTGTGTATATAACCAATACGTTGTGTTTAGGACCAATGATGGCACAATAAAGTGGGTTTGGGGACAATGAGGGTTAGTTGGCACCAATGATTCCTAATAAGGTGTTTATATAACCAATACGTTGTGTTTACGACCAACTATGGCCCAATATGGTGTGTTTAGTTGGGACTAATGAGTCCCACTAAGGTGTGTATATAACCAATAAGTTATGTTTAGGACCAATGATGGCCCAATAAGGTGTGTTTAGTGGGGCAATGAGGGTCGGTTAGGACCAATAAGTCCTTGTAAGGTGTGTATTTAACCAATAAGTTGTGTTTCGGACCAATGATGGCCCAATAATGTGTGTTTAAGGGCAATGAGGGTCAGTTGGGACCAATGAGTCCCAATAAAGTGTGTATATAACCAATAAGTTGTGTTTACGACCAATTATGGCCCAATAAGGTGCGTTTAGTTGGGACCAATGAGTCCCACTAATGTGTGTATATAACCAATACGTTGTGTTTAGGACCAATGATGGCACAATAGAGTGGGTTTAGGGACAATGAGGGTTAGTTGGCACCAATGAGTCCTAATAAGGTGTTTATATAACCAATAAGTTGTGTTTACGACCAATTATGGCCCAATATGGTGTGTTTAGTTGGGACAAATGAGTGCCACTAAGGTGTGTATATAACCAATAAGTTATGTTTAGGACCAATGATGGGCCAATAAGGTGTGTTTAGTAGGGCAATGAGGGTCGGTTAGGACCAATAAGTCCTAGTAAGGTGTGTATATAACCAATAAGTTGTGTTCAGGACCAATGATGGCCCAATAATGTGTGTTTAAGGGCAATGAGGGTCAATTGGGACCAATGAGTACCAATAAAGTGTATATATAACCAATAAGTTGTGTTTACGATCAATTATGGCCCAATAAGGTGCGTTTAGTTGGGACCAATGAGTCCCACTAATGTGTGTATATAACCAATACGTTGTGTTTAGGACCAATGATGGCACAATAGAGAGGGTTTAGGGACAATGAGGGTTAGTTGGCCCCAATGAGTCCTAATAAGGTGTTTATATAACCAATACGTTGTGTTTACGACCAATTATGGCCCAATATGGTGTGTTTAGTTGGGACTAATGAGTCCCACTAAGGTGTGTATATAACCAATAAGTTATGTTTAGGACCAATGATGGCCCAATAAGGTGTGTTTAGTGGGGCAATGAGGGTCGGTTAGGACCAATAAGTCCTTGTAAGGTGTGTATTTAACCAATAAGTTGTGTTTAGGACCAATGATGGCCCAATAATGTGTGTTTAAGGGCAATGAGGGTCAGTTGGTACCAATGAGTCCCAATAAAGTGTGTATATAACCAATAAGTTGTGTTTACGACCAATTATGGCCCAATAAGGTGTGTTTAGTTGGGACCAATGAGTCCCACTAATGTGTGTATATAACCAATTCGTTGTGTTTAGGACCAATGATGGCACAATAAAGTGGGTTTAGGGACAATGAGGGTTAGTTGGCACCAATGAGTCCTAATAAGGTGTTTATATAACCAATAAGTTGTGTTTACGACCAATTATGGCCCAATATGGTGTGTTTAGTTGGGACTAATGAGTCCCACTAAGGTGTGTATATAACCAATAAGTTATGTTTAGGACCAATTGATGGCCCAATAAGGTGTGTTTAGTAGGGCAATGAGGGTCGGTTAGGACCAATAAGTCCTAGTAAGGTGTGTATAAAACCAATAAGTTGTGTTCAGGACCAATGATGGCCCAATAATGTGTGTTTAAGGGCAATGAGGGTCAGTTGGGACCAATGAGTACCAATAAAGTGTATATATAACCAATAAGTTGTGTTTACGATCAATTATGGCCCAATAAGGTGTGTTTAGTTTAGGACCAATGATGGCCCAATAATGTGTGTTTAAGGGCAATGAGGGTCAGTTGGGACCAATGAGTCCCAATAAAGTGTGTATATAACCAATAAGTTGTGTTTACGACCAATTATGACCCAATAAGGTGTGTTTAGTTGGGACCAATGAGTCCCACTAATGTGTGTATATAACCAATACGTTGTGTTTAGGACCAATGATGTCACAATAAAGTGGGTTTAGGGACAATGAGGGTTACTTGGCACCAATGAGTCCTAATAAGGTGTTTATATAACCAATAAGTTGTGTTTACGACCAATTATGGCCCAATATGGTGTGTTTAGTTGGGACTAATGAGTCCCACTAAGGTGTGTATATAACCAATAAGTTATGTTTAGTACCAATGATGGCCCAATAAGGTGTGTTTAGTAGGGCAATGAGGGTCGGTTAGGACCAATAAGTCCTAGTAAGGTGTGTATATAACCAATAAGTTGTGTTCAGGACCAATGATGGCCCAATAATGTGTGTTTAAGGGCAATGAGGGTCAATTAGGACCAATGAGTACCAATAAAGTGTATATATAACCAATAAGTTGTGTTTACGATCAATTATGGCCCAATAAGGTGCGTTTAGTTGGGACCAATGAGTCCCACTAATGTGTGTATATAACCAATACGTTGTGTTTAGGACCAATGATGGCACAATAGAGAGGGTTTAGGGACAATGAGGGTTAGTTGGCCCCAATGAGTCCTAATAAGGTGTTTATATAACCAATACATTGTGTTTACGACCAATTATGGCCCAATATGGTGTGTTTAGTTGGGACTAATGAGTCCCACTAAGGTGTGTATATAACCAATAAGTTATGTTTAGGACCAATGATGGCCCAATAAGGTGTGTTTAGTGGGGCAATGAGGGTCGGTTAGGACCAATAAGTCCTTGTAAGGTGTGTATTTAACCAATAAGTTGTGTTTAGGACCAATGATGGCCCAATAAAGTGTGTATATAACCAATAAGTTGTGTTTACGACCAATTATGGCCCAATAAGGTGTGTTTAGTTGGGACCAATGAGTCCCACTAATGTGTGTATATAACCAATACGTTGTGTTTAGGACCAATGATGGCACAATAAAGTGGGTTTGGGGACAATGAGGATTAGTTGGCACCAATGATTCCTAATAAGGTGTTTATATAACCAATACGTTGTGTTTACGACCAACTATGGCCCAATATGGTGTGTTTAGTTGGGACTAATGAGTCCCACTAAGGTGTGTATATAACCAATAAGTTATGTTTAGGACCAATGATGGCCCAATAAGGTGTGTTTAGTGGGGCAATGAGGGTCGGTTAGGACCAATAAGTCCTTGTAAGGTGTGTATTTAACCAATAAGTTGTGTTTCGGACCAATGATGGCCCAATAATGTGTGTTTAAGGGCAATGAGGGTCAGTTGGGACCAATGAGTCCCAATAAAGTGTGTATATAACCAATAAGTTGTGTTTACGACCAATTATGGCCCAATAAGGTGCGTTTAGTTGGGACCAATGAGTCCCACTAATGTGTGTATATAACCAATACGTTGTGTTTAGGACCAATGATGGCACAATAAAGTGGGTTTAGGGACAATGAGGGTTAGTTGGCACCAATGAGTCCTAATAAGGTGTTTATATAACCAATAAGTTGTGTTTACGACCAATTATGGCCCAATATGGTGTGTTTAGTTGGGACAAATGAGTCCCACTAAGGTGTGTATATAACCAATAAGTTATGTTTAGGACCAATGATGGCCCAATAAGGTGTGTTTAGTAGGGCAATGAGGGTCGGTTAGGACCAATAAGTCCTAGTAAGGTGTGTATATAACCAATAAGTTGTGTTCAGGACCAATGATGGCCCAATAATGTGTGTTTAAGGGCAATGAGGGTCAATTGGGACCAATGAGTACCAATAAAGTGTATATATAACCAATAAGTTGTGTTTACGATCAATTATGGCCCAATAAGGTGCGTTTAGTTGGGACCAATGAGTCCCACTAATGTGTGTATATAACCAATACGTTGTGTTTAGGACCAATGATGGCACAATAGAGAGGGTTTAGGGACAATGAGGGTTAGTTGGCCCCAATGAGTCCTAATAAGGTGTTTATATAACCAATACGTTGTGTTTACGACCAATTATGGCCCAATATGGTGTGTTTAGTTGGGACTAATGAGTCCCACTAAGGTGTGTATATAACCAATAAGTTATGTTTAGGACCAATGATGGCCCAATAAGGTGTGTTTAGTGGGGCAATGAGGGTCGGTTAGGACCAATAAGTCCTTGTAAGGTGTGTATTTAACCAATAAGTTGTGTTTAGGACCAATGATGGCCCAATAATGTGTGTTTAAGGGCAATGAGGGTCAGTTGGTACCAATGAGTCCCAATAAAGTGTGTATATAACCAATAAGTTGTGTTTACGACCAATTATGGCCCAATAAGGTGTGTTTAGTTGGGACCAATGAGTCCCACTAATGTGTGTATATAACCAATACGTTGTGTTTAGGACCAATGATGTCACAATAAAGTGGGTTTAGGGACAATGAGGGTTACTTGGCACCAATGAGTCCTAATAAGGTGTTTATATAACCAATAAGTTGTGTTTACGACCAATTATGGCCCAATATGGTGTGTTTAGTTGGGACAAATGAGTCCCACTAAGGTGTGTATATAACCAATAAGTTATGTTTAGGACCAATGATGGCCCAATAAGGTGTGTTTAGTAGGGCAATGAGGGTCGGTTAGGACCAATAAGTCCTAGTAAGGTGTGTATATAACCAATAAGTTGTGTTCAGGACCAATGATGGCCCAATAATGTGTGTTTAAGGGCAATGAGGGTCAATTGGGACCAATGAGTACCAATAAAGTGTATATATAACCAATAAGTTGTGTTTACGATCAATTATGGCCCAATAAGGTGCGTTTAGTTGGGACCAATGAGTCCCACTAATGTGTGTATATAACCAATACGTTGTGTTTAGGACCAATGATGGCACAATAGAGAGGGTTTAGGGACAATGAGGGTTAGTTGGCCCCAATGAGTCCTAATAAGGTGTTTATATAACCAATACGTTGTGTTTACGACCAATTATGGCCCAATATGGTGTGTTTAGTTGGGACTAATGAGTCCCACTAAGGTGTGTATATAACCAATAAGTTATGTTTAGGACCAATGATGGCCCAATAAGGTGTGTTTAGTGGGGCAATGAGGGTCGGTT
Organism: Deinandra increscens subsp. villosa; assembly: GCA_039602395.1. Classification (NCBI taxonomy): domain Eukaryota; kingdom Viridiplantae; phylum Streptophyta; class Magnoliopsida; order Asterales; family Asteraceae; genus Deinandra; species Deinandra increscens. The sequence goes on from JBCNJP010000405.1 coordinate 21,600, forward strand.
AGGACCAATAAGTCCTTGTAAGGTGTGTATTTAACCAATAAGTTGTGTTTAGGACCAATGATGGCCCAATAATGTGTGTTTAAGGGCAATGAGGGTCAGTTGGTACCAATGAGTCCCAATAAAGTGTGTATATAACCAATAAGTTGTGTTTACGACCAATTATGGCCCAATAAGGTGTGTTTAGTTGGGACCAATGAGTCCCACTAATGTGTGTATATAACCAATACGTTGTGTTTAGGACCAATGATGTCACAATAAAGTGGGTTTAGGGACAATGAGGGTTACTTGGCACCAATGAGTCCTAATAAGGTGTTTATATAACCAATAAGTTGTGTTTACGACCAATTATGGCCCAATATGGTGTGTTTAGTTGGGACTAATGAGTCCCACTAAGGTGTGTATATAACCAATAAGTTATGTTTAGTACCAATGATGGCCCAATAAGGTGTGTTTAGTAGGGCAATGAGGGTCGGTTAGGACCAATAAGTCCTAGTAAGGTGTGTATATAACCAATAAGTTGTGTTCAGGACCAATGATGGCCCAATAATGTGTGTTTAAGGGCAATGAGGGTCAATTAGGACCAATGAGTACCAATAAAGTGTATATATAACCAATAAGTTGTGTTTACGATCAATTATGGCCCAATAAGGTGCGTTTAGTTGGGACCAATGAGTCCCACTAATGTGTGTATATAACCAATACGTTGTGTTTAGGACCAATGATGGCACAATAGAGAGGGTTTAGGGACAATGAGGGTTAGTTGGCCCCAATGAGTCCTAATAAGGTGTTTATATAACCAATACATTGTGTTTACGACCAATTATGGCCCAATATGGTGTGTTTAGTTGGGACTAATGAGTCCCACTAAGGTGTGTATATAACCAATAAGTTATGTTTAGGACCAATGATGGCCCAATAAGGTGTGTTTAGTGGGGCAATGAGGGTCGGTTAGGACCAATAAGTCCTTGTAAGGTGTGTATTTAACCAATAAGTTGTGTTTAGGACCAATGATGGCCCAATAATGTGTGTTTAAGGGCAATGAGGGTCAGTTGGGACCAATGAGTCCCAATAAAGTGTGTATATAACCAATAAGTTGTGTTTACGACCAATTATGGCCCAATAAGGTGTGTTTAGTTGGGACCAATGAGTCCCACTAATGTGTGTATATAACCAATACGTTGTGTTTAGGACCAATGATGGCACAATAAAGTGGGTTTGGGGACAATGAGGATTAGTTGGCACCAATGATTCCTAATAAGGTGTTTATATAACCAATACGTTGTGTTTACAACCAACTATGGCCCAATATGGTGTGTTTAGTTGGGACTAATGAGTCCCACTAAGGTGTGTATATAACCAATAAGTTATGTTTAGGACCAATGATGGCCCAATAAGGTGTGTTTAGTGGGGCAATGAGGGTCGGTTAGGACCAATAAGTCCTTGTAAGGTGTGTATTTAACCAATAAGTTGTGTTTCGGACCAATGATGGCCCAATAATGTGTGTTTAAGGGCAATGAGGGTCAGTTGGGACCAATGAGTCCCAATAAAGTGTGTATATAACCAATAAGTTGTGTTTACGACCAATTATGGCCCAATAAGGTGCGTTTAGTTGGGACCAATGAGTCCCACTAATGTGTGTATATAACCAATACGTTGTGTTTAGGACCAATGATGGCACAATAAAGTGGGTTTAGGGACAATGAGGGTTAGTTGGCACCAATGAGTCCTAATAAGGTGTTTATATAACCAATAAGTTGTGTTTACGACCAATTATGGCCCAATATGGTGTGTTTAGTTGGGACAAATGAGTCCCACTAAGGTGTGTATATAACCAATAAGTTATGTTTAGGACCAATGATGGCCCAATAAGGTGTGTTTAGTAGGGCAATGAGGGTCGGTTAGGACCAATAAGTCCTAGTAAGGTGTGTATATAACCAATAAGTTGTGTTCAGGACCAATGATGGCCCAATAATGTGTGTTTAAGGGCAATGAGGGTCAATTGGGACCAATGAGTACCAATAAAGTGTATATATAACCAATAAGTTGTGTTTACGATCAATTATGGCCCAATAAGGTGCGTTTAGTTGGGACCAATGAGTCCCACTAATGTGTGTATATAACCAATACGTTGTGTTTAGGACCAATGATGGCACAATAGAGAGGGTTTAGGGACAATGAGGGTTAGTTGGCCCCAATGAGTCCTAATAAGGTGTTTATATAACCAATACGTTGTGTTTACGACCAACTATGGCCCAATATGGTGTGTTTAGTTGGGACTAATGAGTCCCACTAAGGTGTGTATATAACCAATAAGTTATGTTTAGGACCAATGATGGCCCAATAAGGTGTGTTTAGTGGGGCAATGAGGGTCGGTTAGGACCAATAAGTCCTTGTAAGGTGTGTATTTAACCAATAAGTTGTGTTTCGGACCAATGATGGCCCAATAATGTGTGTTTAAGGGCAATGAGGGTCAGTTGGGACCAATGAGTCCCAATAAAGTGTGTATATAACCAATAAGTTGTGTTTACGACCAATTATGGCCCAATAAGGTGCGTTTAGTTGGGACCAATGAGTCCCACTAATGTGTGTATATAACCAATACGTTGTGTTTAGGACCAATGATGGCACAATAAAGTGGGTTTAGGGACAATGAGGGTTAGTTGGCACCAATGAGTCCTAATAAGGTGTTTATATAACCAATAAGTTGTGTTTACGACCAATTATGGCCCAATATGGTGTGTTTAGTTGGGACAAATGAGTCCCACTAAGGTGTGTATATAACCAATAAGTTATGTTTAGGACCAATGATGGCCCAATAAGGTGTGTTTAGTAGGGCAATGAGGGTCGGTTAGGACCAATAAGTCCTAGTAAGGTGTGTATATAACCAATAAGTTGTGTTCAGGACCAATGATGGCCCAATAATGTGTGTTTAAGGGCAATGAGGGTCAATTGGGACCAATGAGTACCAATAAAGTGTATATATAACCAATAAGTTGTGTTTACGATCAATTATGGCCCAATAAGGTGCGTTTAGTTGGGACCAATGAGTCCCACTAATGTGTGTATATAACCAATACGTTGTGTTTAGGACCAATGATGGCACAATAGAGAGGGTTTAGGGACAATGAGGGTTAGTTGGCCCCAATGAGTCCTAATAAGGTGTTTATATAACCAATACGTTGTGTTTACGACCAATTATGGCCCAATATGGTGTGTTTAGTTGGGACTCATGAGTCCCACTAAGGTGTGTATATAACCAATAAGTTATGTTTAGGACCAATGATGGCCCAATAAGGTGTGTTTAGTGGGGCAATGAGGGTCGGTTAGGACCAATAAGTCCTTGTAAGGTGTGTATTTAACCAATAAGTTGTGTTTAGGACCAATGATGGCCCAATAATGTGTGTTTAAGGGCAATGAGGGTCAGTTGGTACCAATGAGTCCCAATAAAGTGTGTATATAACCAATAAGTTGTGTTTACGACCAATTATGGCCCAA
>JBCNJP010000406.1:0-28622 GCA_039602395.1 Deinandra increscens subsp. villosa
TCTTATTGCAATGTTTAATGCTATTTAAGTTATCAATGAAGAAATCGTTTTATTGCAATGTTCTAGTTGAATTTGGTTTCATTATTGTTTTGGTATTGTTCCGGTGACCCTTTAGAAATTAGAACTTTGCACGTGTAATAGACTATTAGTGTATAAGATTTTAAGATCCCAATTTATTTTTTCTATTTACATATAGTATTTGTGCTTAACTTGCAAATATTTTTAAATTTGTATAAGATCACTGTTTAGCTAACAATTGACTTTTAAAAATCATCGAAAACAAACCTCGTCTAGCTTGTCAAGAAAATCATGCAATAGAGTCATCATTACCACTATTAGGTCGCTTGACCCCGTTGGCTACCTTCGTCCATGTTCTCAAACTATATATATATTATATTCTCAATAATTCAATATAAAAGGTTAATACGGTTAATGATGGGTCACCTAGGGCTAATTACGACTTATTGATGTTTATTTACAACATTATTGGTTTATCACGGTTATTGATGGGAATTTCGATCACCATTGGCTAGCAAGGATAGATCATTTAAAAAAATATATTAGATATAAAATGTTTTAGTTAGTTTAGTATTATTAACACATTAGCTAAAAATTATAAAAAAAATCATTTGGGCAAATTTATAAAATAACTAAAAATTAAACATGTGTGTAAGAATCGAACCTAGGTACTACAGCTTACATCCTAGTTCTCAAACCAGCTGGGCTAGAAAATACTTTGTTTATATTTTAACCGAACCATATATTAACCATAACCCTAGTTTTGTTTAGATATTTTACATTTTTTTTTAACGGCGAGAGGTATTTATCAAAACCAGGTCACTAAATGGTTTGGGTAAACGAACCGCCGGTTCAATGACTATTTAAGCACCACTCACCCCACAACTCTATTTCACCCGATTATTTTAAGCTTCACACATTCACATACGGCGATTCGATCGGTCGCGTCTTCCAGAATCTTCGTCAACCAAGGTCAGTTTCTTCTTGCTATGAAAGTATTATTCCTTTTTATGTTAGATCATCTTCCACATACGGCGATTCTACGGAATCTGTATAACACTTGATATCACACTTGATTTAATATCATGCAACCTGTTAGATCGTCATCTGTTTCTTTACTATGTGTAGTTTTGAATGTTTATAAGACACTAAGGCTTAGATTAGGAATGTGGTTGTTTACCTTCGTTTCTTGAAACCCTAACCCCAATGGGTTTGTTTACTTTGATTATTAGAAACCCTAGTTCCAAAATAATTTATGGTAATCTTATGCATGTTTGTGGATCGTTGTTTTTAAAAATGTAAACTTGATTTGTGTATCATTAAATAGTTTGGGATTTTATTTGGGTTTCTTTTTTGGTTAGATTAGACACATTTAGTCACTGATGGTTTAATATTTGGATGTTGAGTTTGGGGTTTAATATTTTGATTTGTGTACCATTGAAACATTTTGTGGTTTAATATTTGGGTTTCATTTGTGTTTTGATTTCTTATTTTGTAGCTATAAAAAAATATCTCAGTTGGTAGCCATTTTCATCGGCAAATGCTGGAGTGCTAACAATGAAAGGATTGAGGATATCAAAGCGTCTCTTGCTGTGAAGCGGTCCTTGGTGAAACGGTTCAACAATTTGCTCTCTTATGTGCTGAATCAGAAGTACGAAGCCAGCCAAAGTTCAACAGGATTTCTGGTCCAGGAATTGGTGAACAAGTACACCAAGGAGGTGGTGGAGATTGAGCAGAATCTGGCAACCGCGGAGCGTGAAGCACAGGCGCTGGAACATCGCCTTGCTGTGAAGTTTTCTTAGGCGATGTTCCGGGCCTGTTGGTGGTGGTTTTTGGTAAGTAATTAGGTTGATAGTTTTTTATGGTTGTTAATATTTGGACAAGTTTTATTTTGGTGGATGTAAGTTTGAAAAGCCCTAGTGGTATCTAGGCATTTTTTGTAAGTAAACAATGATCTCATGTGATGGTTGGTTTCAAAATCCACGTAATATAATGATCTTATTTACAATGCTTTCCAGAATTCTAACAAATTATAGTTACTAAGATTTAAACTAAGTTTAGGTTTCATAACTATAACCATTATCATTGCTGCTGCTACAACTAGTACTGTTTCACAACCAAAAATAATAATGAATTGTGGTCACCTCGCCCACGCCTCATCTTGTCGTGACAATCATGCAAGTGCGTCATCACTACCACTGTTATGAACTGGGTCATCAGAATCATAATCGGACTCGGAATCAAGTATAGATTGTCATTCATAAAAATTCTACCACTGTCATCATAGTCATCATATGTATCTTCTAAGTCACCCACACGGGCATACGAATTACGTATTTCTTGAACTTCCTCATACGGTAAAGTTTCAGGTTCTACATCTTTTCGAACTATTCTTGATGAGTCAGGTAATTCTTCGGTTGGTTGAAAAGGTGGCAACTCACTTGATTCCTCTTCTTGAAATATATCACTCGATGATACTTGGTCTTCATCGTGCTCAAGTATATCATAAACGTTGCGATGGTTTACTTTCTATACCACCATCCAATTTTTCCCACGTGCCATATCTTTCAGATAAAAAACTTGTTAAGCTTGATTAGCGAAGATGAATGGTTTATCTACAAACCACTTAGATGTAATGTCAATTGATGTTAATTTGTGATCAACCACCATCTTTTTTCCCTTTGGATCTGTATTATACCACTTGCAACAAAACATGAATACCTTTCTGCCGAGTATGAAATCCAACTCCAGAACTTCGAGTAAATAAATCCTTGTTTCATCATCATATTCCCCTGCACAAACTCCACTACATTATGTAGTGAACTTGTCATCACGCTCTTTGCAACGAAATCTAACACCATGGACATTGCAACTTTGCCAACTATTATAGAGATCATCAGGAAACTGTGACAATGCGTACAAATCATCTGTTGCTCGATGATCCCCCTTGACTCTAAGCAAAGACATCTATAAATACCAAAGATTATTTGGTTGCTTAAAATCAATTACTAATTACAGGGAAGAGTTTTTCTTTTTTACCTTTTTCTTGAACCAAGAAGGAAATTCACGTTTGTGTATAGTATCTAAATTTTGTTCTACTACACCCCTTGATTGTAAAGCTTCTTTGTGCTCCCTAAATGAAATATAAGATAGTTGAATTTGGATTAACTACTTAAAATAATATAAACGGTATAGCTTAGTACAGTCAACTTACTTTAAGTAATCATCAACTTCATCTACGCAATTATTAATGATATACAATTGCACCGCAGCAACATCGTCCCCTAGTTGTCCAAATTTTGAAGCCCCCAATGTACGAATTTTGTTGTTGAATAACTCCATCTTGTGTTTAGTGGTCGGTACATCCCAGTTACGTTCTGGACGATTAAATCTTGTCTCAATGTCATCTAGATAATGAGATAAAAATGTGATAGCTTCATCAACAACATATGCTTCAGCAATATAGCCATCGGGACGTGCAAAGTTACGAACATATCCCTTATATGTTCCCATCCGGCGTTCAACCCCGAACATCCATCTCTGACTGACCGGCCCGCCTAACAATGCCTCCTCTGGTAAATATACATATAAGTGAACCATGATCGTAAAAAATACTGGAGGAAATATCTTCTCAAGTTTGCACAATATATTTACAATACCGGTCTTCATTTCTTCAAGTTCTTTGACATATAGAGTTTTAGAACTTATTTCTTGAAAGAATTGGCAAAACTCGATCAATGCACGTATTTCCTTATCTAAGAAAGGTATAATGGCTGTCGGGAGTATCTTCTGAAGCAATACATGACAATCATGCGTTTTCATCCCTCCAAGTGTATTACGGTCCGTCACGCATCGACTAATATTGGACGCATAACCATCAGGTAGCCGAACAGACTTTATAAATTCACAAAACTTCTCACATTCATCTTTAGAGAGTGTGAAATTAGCATGAGGTTTCTCAAATTTTCCATTTCTCTCTTTCAGCAATTGATCCTTGCGAATGTTAAGATACTCCAAGTCTAAACATGCTTTTGTAGTATCCTTTGATTTCACAGGATCATTTAACAAAGTACCTACTATATTATCACATAATTTTTTTTCTATATGCATTACATCAAGATTATGACGCAACAATAATTTAGACCAGTACGCAAGTTCAAACAATAGACTTTTTGTTTACCAGTTCAACTCATCAATTCCTCTTTTACGCTTCCTATTCTCATTACTAGGTGCTTTCCCAGTAATCAATGTAGGAACATCCGCCAGTTGTTGTAATATATCGTTACTTGTAAAGTGACGAGGTTGTTCCCTTTTCTCTTGCTTTCCGTCAAACTCTAAACTCTTTCTCCACCTGTGTGATTTGCTTAAGAAACACTGTTGTCCTGAATAGCATTGCTTACCACGAATACAGTTAGAACGGGTGTCCTCCAAGCATACTGGACTTGCCAATTTGCCGATAGCGCTCCACCCGGATAAGTAAGCATAAGCGGGGAAGTCACTGATTGTCCATATTACTGCGGCATGCAGCCTGAAATTTGATTTTAAATATTCATCATATGCTTCAAACCCAACACGCCATAGAACTATAAGTTCATCTACAAGGGGCCTTAGAAACACATCAAAGTCCTTACGTGGAGATTTTGGACCAGAAATCAATAAACTTAAAAGAAAATTGCTCTTATGCAGTGTACACCAAGGTGGCATGTTATAAGGCATCAAAATGACTGGCCACATACTATATGATGTTGACATATTGCTAAATGGGTTAAAACCATCTGAAGCCAACCCCAATCGTACACTCCTTGAATCATCTGCAAATTGAGGATACATCTCATCAAAATGTTTTCAAGCCCTTCCATCAGCAGGATGACGTAAAACTCCATCCTCATCTTGTCGTACTTATTTATGCCACCGCATGTCTTTAGCTGTGTGGCGTGACGCATATAGGCACTTCAAACGAGGTGTTATCAGAAAGTATCGCAACTTCTTGTGAGCAATTTTGTTACGCACATAACGACTACTTTGACAAACTGGACATGCTATGGCATCTTTGTTATCCCCGTAGAAAATAGCACAATCATATTGACAAACATCAATAAGCTCGTAACCTAAACCAGCTTCACATAGCAGCATTCTCACTTCGTAATAACTTTCTGGACAATTATTTGGCTCGGGAAGTACCTCGCGAAACAACTTCAAATGCATCTCAAACGAATTATCAGTCCATTTGTTCATTACTTTCAAATTCATCAACTTCACAACAAAGGTCAATGTACAAGTATTCTTGCATCCCTCATACAAAGGACTATCTAACGCTTCATGCAACTTCTATAAACGAATATTATTAAAAACTGGTTATTGATTTCCAGTTAGATCATTAGTAGGGCCAATATCAAAGAATTGATCACCGATTGCATCTTCTAATGCTGCTCTTACACCACCAGCAGATTTGTCATTAACAAAATCATCCATTCCAACATCTTCTTCACTGTCTTCATCCTCACCCTCACCGTGGTACACCCATTGTGTATACGACTTATCAATTCCTACATTGATTAAGTGGCCAGTAATGACATCTATATTTTGTAGCCTCGTATTAAGACAGTTAACACATGGGCATAATGTTAACCCACTGGAGTTCAAAGTTTGTCTGGAAACGTTCAAAAATTGGTTTACCCTCTCCAAATACTCGGTCGAAGCATGATGCCCGCTTTTCACCCATTGATGACTCATAGTTTGCACCTGATAATGATTATGAACAAAAATTAATAAAATCGATCACGATCTTGTATTCTATGATGCCTAATCCATAACGATCATAGTTAAAACAAAGAAAAATAGTGGTAATCGGAATTAGCTAGTACGTGGATTGATCAAAGCAAGCTCCTTTGAAATACTGTTAAACCAAGCAAAACGTGAAACTAGCGTTTCTTGTGAATAGGAATTGCATGTGTTTTAATTGGTTGTTAGTTTTTTTGGATGTTCATAAACGTGGATAGGATCTCCGACAATTTTAGTTGATGTTTAATTAGGATGGATTATATTTTACATATAACGTACTTGGATTTAAAAATATGTACTAGTGCTTCTAATATAAGATGCAAATTTCATTTATAAAACAATATTCCAACCAACTCAACTGGTCCAGGTCGTCTGTTATTCACATTTGGCGTGGGTTCGATTCCCTTTAATTTGTTTTATTTTTTATTTTTCAATCCTAGTTTACTTATCTACATTGACGATTCAGTTATGTATAGATATTTTCACAAAACCCTTTTCCCCAAGTCAGTTACTGCTTCATCGCTTTCCCTTCTTCCACATACTCTCGATATCTTCTTCTTCTTTTTTCAAAGATGAGGGTGAAGACTCCTTCTTACAAGATCGATTCAGACGATTATATCGAATCACATGGCATAGTCCCTAAAACTACCGAAGAGGAATGTATGATAGTTCCATTTGATATTGTACGCTTGAGGGATTCTGGCTCTTTTCCTTCTTCCGTTGTTTTTAGGGGTTTGAGTTTACAATCCGCAATTGACAGCAAATCAAAAAAATGGGTTTGTTTTCCCGAATATCCATTTACTATAGGTTTGAATTATCCTTTTCCTTCTTTGATTTAAGAGTTCTTCGATGTCTCCAATCTTTGCTATACTCAAGTAATGCCCACGATCTGGAGAATCCTATACTCCCTGAATCGTATTAAAGATAATCATCATCTAGACATTCCCATTTCTCTAATAACTAAAGCGTATAATTTGGTGACTAATGGACAAGGTCGTTATATGTTGAAGGCTAAGGTTGGTAGGAATTTGATCCATCGTGTTGGTGAAAACAGTCCCGTTTGGAGAAGTCGGTTCTTCTTTATAGAGAGGGATTCCATTCCCAACGGAAGACTTATTCCTAATACGTTGCATCATGTGCATGATTGTGATTTGAGAAGTCCCACGATTTTGTGATTGTTTCTTGTTTATTTTAATTGGATTTGATTATTAATTGGTGAATTTGTCGAATTTAAGGTTCTGCTGTGTCGGTGATTGGATTTGGATGATTTTAGAGCATTTGGACCCGTTGCGGTGCTCGGTGGTTGAAGATTGAAAATGTTGAAGTTTTTCTGATCCGGGTCAATGAGGGCGCATTGATCTCCTTATCATTTGATGCAGCCCGCATCATGGTTGGTCAAACTATGCAGTCAAAGGGGCAATGCGGTCCGCATCGCCTCCAGTCTAATCTGATGCAGCCCGCATCGACGAACAAATAGTAAACCCTATTTTGCCTCTATTTAAACACACTTTGGCTGTCATTAAAAGAGGGAACCCCCCATACTCACTCTGAAAAACCCTAGATCTACTGTAGAAGACGGATTTGAAGCTTAAGGGTTGAAGATAGCTTGGATTTGGATTGAAGATTGAACATTTTTCCTCCATTTTTGGGTTTTCTTCACCAAGGCTTGAATTCTTTCTCTTTTTGTTGATTTTTCAGATCTTGTATGGTTCAAAGATGATGTTTTTATTAGTTCTAAACATGATTCTAGGCTAGATCTTTAGTGTTGCTTGGTATTGGATGAATTTGGGCTTGATTTGACTTTTTACTTTGACTTTCTTCATGTGACTTGATCTTATTGCTATTGAATCTGAATTGGATCTATGAAATGATCATATTAGCATGTTTAACTTCTGTTGTGAGTACTTGATGTGATTAAATTGGTTATGCTCAAAGAACTTTGACCTAATTAGTGATTTAGTTATTGTTTGGTTTGACTTTTATGAGTTTTGATCAAATGCATGATAGGAGAACTTCTACATGATCTTGTACTTATGATTCGGGGCTGATTTTGCATGATATTTGTATTGAAGTGAAGTGACCATTTCGTTTAATGCACTAGGTGGTTGTTTGATGTTGCCGGTAGGTTAGGATACTTGAGAACTTAAGGTTTTGACATTCTTGCGCGCATTAGGCATTGCTTAGGTTTCATTGATTCCTTTTCAGTATTCTAGCATGTTATAGAATCCATATAGAGAGACCTCTCGAGTGGTTTTCTGTCCCGTGCGTATCCGACTAGCTTTGACCGAAGCTGTTAGATCAGTTAGCATCCAGATTCATTTGCTGTCCGGACTTCAGTTTAGGATTACCTAGATAGCGAAGATGTGTCTATAGTCTAAGTTATCGCGGTAATCATCTTTAGAGGGAAGTGTCACATGAGGTAGTCAATTTATCAGTCAATAGTCAGCCCAGAGGATTCCTTGCCAGGCAGCACCCCTTTTTCCCATTTTTTAGTCACCTTAGATTCTATTACTTTGTTCCTTAGCTATCTTAGTTACTTGTTTATCTGTTTCTTTGTTTTTCTCAAAACCAAAATATTTTAGGTTATATATTAGCAAAGTTCGCATATCGAGAGTCTGTATAGCGTCCTTGGATTTGACATCCGGGTATTTACCGATACTATCCTGCATACGATGGGTACACTGCCCTACGTGTGTGTTTAGTCACTCGGGATTTTCCCTTTTTGACTTGACCGATTTTTTATAGACACTTCAGCACACGTCAAGTTTTCGGGATACTTGTGTTGTCGAAGGTAAGCATTTGTCTCCCATTTTCTTCTTTAAAATCAGACATATTTTGACCTCTATTATGCAAATATTAATCTCTCAAAGGTTGCTCCTGTTGACAATCATTCATCTGAAATTTTGAGTAAAGTCTTGGCTCTTCCAGTTGAAGAGAGAACCTTCTCTGTAGAGGCTTCCAGTCGTTTTACTGCTGAATCTATATATTCGACATGTTCATCTTCCGGTAAGCGTATTTTCTTTTTCTTTCACATGTCTTTCTCTATATTGATATGAGTCTATCTAATCAACCAGGTGCTAATTCGAAATCTGTTCCTGGTGTGGGTAATGAGGATGTGAATTCAAACATGAAGACTCAGCAATTTTTCGATAAAGAGAGGCTTCATGCTTTGAAGAAGAGAAAGACCATTTCTCATGCCCAGTCTTCTTCTGATCCTTTCGCTGACCTTTCTTTTGAAGATATCTTTGGAGGACACTTTCCTTCTTCGAGTATGTATCATTATTACTTGTTTAGAAATTTTTAGTCTGCAATACTTAGTTTCCTCGTGCTGCAGGCCAGAACCCGGTGCATCTCAGTTCGTGAATCTATCATCAGAAAATCAAAACAAGATCTATGTTTTCTTAATGAACAACTGGTGGCTAGGGACAAAGCTCATGCTAAATCACTTATGGAGATGAATAAAACAATGAATGTGTATGTTGAAGCTGCCGTACTTAAGTGTAAAATTGAAATGGCTCATCGAATTTTGAAGGGCGGTTTGGTCGTGCCAGAGTGGGATATCAACGCGTGGCAGAAAGCTCACAAGGATTTGACCAGAGAAAAAGTACTGCTTGAAGGTGCCGTGGAGCAGGTGTTGGTGGGAAATAAGTGATAGTTGGTTTTATGGTTTAATTAATTAATGTGGTTTATTTGACCTAGGGTTCATGTTGGCCCTTTGATACTTTAATCTTTTGGATTTTTGATCTCCGCTTGTAGCTTTTGCTTTTGTTTCCTGCACACATTTTGATCCTCAATATGGCTTATATAATATTGTATTTTGATCAATTTTAATGCTACATGTGTTTGATTATACATGTGATGTGCTTGTTTTAATTCTAGATGTATGTTGAAACTGTATTTACTAAAGCTGTATTGAATGGTGTTTGACACCAAAACAATTTGTGGCATTGATAATGTGTGCCAAAAGATTAGCTGTATTTACTAAAGTTGTATTGAATATGTGGGTAAAAGTGTATTATGTGTGGGTAAAATTGTATTACTTGTGGATGTTGTTTCTACCTACATATAAGTATTATTTAAATTATGTGTAGGTAGATACGTTTTTTATTATAAAAACTAAAAATATTTATTTCCACGTCACCATTTTTTTTATACCTACACATAAATTAAATTTTCAAATATGTGTAGGTAAATATTTTGCCACGTCATTATAATTAAAAAAATTAATTTACTTAATTTATCTACACATATTTTTGCTAATATTATGTGTATGTAAAAATATTACTTATTACTTACACATATTATTGTTTTCTGTATATGTGTAAGTAAATACCCACACATAACAAAAATATGGAAAATGTGTAGGCATATTTTTACCTTTTCACCTACATATATACAAATGTAGGTAACTAAGTGTAGGTAAAAATTAGTTCCCACACATATTAATTGTTAAGAATTTAAACAAATTGTCATCTTTCGTTACCCACACATATAAAAACATGTGTAGTTATTTACCTATATATAACCAAATGTAGGTAAATTATGTGTGGGTGAATACCCCAATTTCTTGTAGTGTACACAAAACCGCTTTCCGCACTCGCTATGGTCATTTTGAATTTACTATTATGCCATTCGGATGAACAAACGCACCTGCAGTATTCATGGTTCTCATGAATCGCATTTGTAAACCCTATCTTGACAAATTCGTTATTGTCTTCATCGACGATATCCTCATTTACTCAAAATCAAGATCCGATCACGAAACTCACCTACGTCTAATTTTGGAACTCCTAAAGAAATAACAACTTTACGCCAAATTCTCTAAATGTGAATTTTGGCTTAAGGAAGTTCAGTTTTTAGGACACATTGTCAATGACAAAGGTATCCACGTCGATCCTGCCAAGATCCAAGCCATAAAAAGTTGGAGTACCCCACGTACCCCTACTGAAATCCGTTCATTCCTTGGACTAGCAGGTTATTATCGATGCTTTATCTCAAACTTTTCCAGAATCGCAGTACCACTCACTGCCTTAACACAAAAAGACAGATCGTTCGAGTGGGGTCCTGCTCAAGAAGAAGCATTTCAAACTCTCAAACAAAAGTTATGCAATGCTCTTATTTTAACTCCTCCTGATGGAAACGACGACTTTGTCGTTTACTGTGATGCCTCAAATCTAGGCCTCGGTTGCGTCCTCATGCAACAAGGAAAAGTGATCGCCTATGCATCAAGGAAACTCAAAGTTCATGAAAAGAATTATACAACGCACGTTCTCGAGCTTGGTAGTGTTGTATTTGCCTTCAAGATTTGGAGACACTACCTTTATGGAACCAAATGTATAATCTATATGGATCACAAAAGCCTCCAACACATTTTTAATCAAAAGGAACTCAACATGCGCCAATATCGTTGGGTTGAACTTCTAAACGACTACGATTGCAATATTCTCTAGCATCCTGGTAAAGCAAATGTTGTGGCTGACACACTTAGTCGTAAGGAACACCTTAAACTAATTCTCTTTCAAACTACTCATCCATTATCTGATCTTCAAACCCGTATATTTTAGGCTCAACACATATCAGTCATAGATTGAAAACATGTACGAAGAAATGTCTTGCGGTGCCGAACTTCAACTAGAAACTAAATCCAATGGTCTTCTTTATTTCCTAAATCGTCTCTGGATTCCTAACCGAGATGATCTTTGTACCACCATCATGAACGAGACTCATAAATCTTGTTATTCCATTCATTCCGGTGCAGATAAAATATACCAGGATCTTCGAACCCATTATTTGTGGCCTGGAATGCAGAAAGACATCGCGCTCTTTGTGGCTAAATGTCTTACTTGTTCAAAAGTCAAAGCCGAACACCAACGACCATTTGGTTTACTCGAACAACCAGAAATGGAAATGGGAAAACATCACAATGGATTTCATCACAAAACTCCCGCGTACTTCTAGTGGTCATGATAGCATTTAGGTCATTGTCGATCGTTTAACCAAATCTGCTCACTTTCTCCCCATTTGCGAAAATGATAGAGCCGAGAAATTAGCCCGTATTTACGTCAAACATATCATTTGTCGTCACTGTATTCCTTTGAGCATCACATCGGATCGAGACGGTCGTTTTATCTCTCATTTTTGGCAATCTCTTCAATCTACCTTGGGAAATCATTTGGATCTCAGCAGTACCTATCATCCACAAACTGATGGCCAGACTGAACGCACAATCCAAACTCTAGAGGATATGCTTTGCGCTTGTGTCATTGATTTTGGTGGAAATTGGGATTCCCATTTACCGTTGGCCGAGTTTTCATATAACAATAGTTATCACTCGAGCATCGGTATGACACCTTTTGAAGCACTCTATGGTAGAAAATGTCGGTCACCTGTATGTTAGAGCGAGATTCGTGAAACCCAAATCACTGGTCCTGAAATAATAGAAGAAACGCCTGACAAAATTTCTCATGTTCGTGATCATTTACTCGCTGCTAGGAGTCTCAGAAAAGCTATGCTGATAAACAATGAAAGCCCCTTGAATTCAAAGTCGGCGATCTAGTGCTTCTAAAGGTATCCCCTTGGAAAGGAATCGTTCGATTTGGTAAGAAAGGGAAACTAGCACGTTGTTATGTTGGTCCATTCAAAATTCTCAAAAAAGTCGGTAAAGTAGCCTATCGACTCGAACTACCTCCAGAGTTAGCCAATGTTCATCCTACATTTCATGTGTCAAATCTTCGCAAGTGTCTAGCTGATGAAAATCTTCATGTTCCTCTAAAGGACATTTGTATTAACGAATCTATGCAATTCATTAAGAAACCCGTGGAAATCGTGGATCGCGAAGTTAAGCAACTCAAACGCAGTCCGTTGGGAATCTAAACGTGGACCAGAATTCACCTGCGAATGTGAGGACCAAAAGAAGACCAAGTATCCACATCTGTTCAGACAGTCTTCTCGAATTTAATTTCGGGACGAAATTTCCTAAAGTAGGGGAGACTTTAACACTTCGGTCAAAACCATTTGTAAATACCCAGCCCATTTCTATCATGGTTGATAATCAATAAATAATCATTTTGCATTTGATATTGTTATTTCATTTACTCTATGATTAAATCCTTTAAATCACAATATTCGTCACTTTCGATATTTCAGTTTATCACAAATCGGATCTCTAACTCACTCGATTTTGTTATTTATATAAAACCGGAAAACTCGAGCATTCCAAAGATAACTAGTCATGCGCGCAAGTAAATATATGTAAGGTTTCACAAAAGTTCGAGGTTTGAAACAAAAATAGCAAAAGTTCGATTTTTAGTGCGATTTCGGTATTAACCGGGAGTTCGTACATTTTAGGAATTCACATTTTGTTGTTCCATAATAATATATTTCATATCCCAAATCAATATGTGGAAATTCGATATATTTTGAAGGTTTTTCGTATTTAAAAAAAATAAATTACGAATAAATATAACTAAAATACAGTTTTTATACCTTGTTACGTATGTTTCAGGACTTATAAATTCATGAGAAATCATCCTAAAACAAGTTTGGGCATAAAGTAATGTTTACATAAAAGTTTAGGGGTTAATTATGCAATTAATCAAAGTACAAGGGCCAAAATGGTAAAAATAAAAAAAAATTATGCCGACCACCCCCCCTCCCACGTATCGCGAGGGGATTCTCATGGTCCTACGCGATACGCGTAGGGCTCGTTCTGTAGAAAAAAAATCAGGCTCGTTTTTTAGCCACGTCTTCGAACTTGTTGCTCAAGATTACGCCCATACGTGTCATGGTGACTAAGTCATTTTCGACCAATTAGTCACCATGACTCGTGTCATACACTGATTTCGTACCCTACCATATAAATACCAACCTAGATCCATCGTTTAATCTTACAAATTTCTTGAATCCTTACCTAGAAAACCCTAACTTTCAACCGAATCTTGTTCCTTCGAATTCGATCAATCCAAGAGGTATTTAGAGCTGAATTTCTGCAGTCTTACATTATTAGGTATGCTCTACAAAACCCCTTAATCAATTTCTATTAATATTGATGTTTTGATCAAGTTTTAAAAATGTATAAACATTAGGGTTCTTGAGCTTGTTTTGCCAAAATCGAGTGATCGTGTTGGAATTTGGGTCTGAATTTTTATAGGTAATCCTAAAATAATGTATTTGAAGAAATCCCTAAGTTAATTTCAAGTTTTGGGAATGTTTGGTATTTTATCTAAATTTTTTTTCAAAATTAGGGTTTTCGGGTCGTTGTTATGCCAAAATTGGATAAACGATGTTGAATTAAAGTTCCATATTTTTAAGAATATTATAATATATTATTATGAATAAAACCCTAAGTTTATTTCCAAATCTAATGAGTTTTGATATTTATTTAATATTTATGCTTAAATTAGGGTTTTCGAGTAATTGTTTTGTCCAAGCTGGATAAACGACATTGAATTAAGGTTTCATATTTTCAAGAATATCATAATATAATATTATTAATAAAACCCTAAGTTTATTCCAAAATCTAATGAGTTTTGGTAATTATTTAATTATTTTACCAAAATTAGGGTTTGAATATATTTATTTAGTAATAAATAAACCGGAAAGTATTGAGACTTGATTTTTGGCATTAAATCCTAATTATATATATAATAAGTATTTATGAGTTCAAAAATGATAAATGATAAAATATTAAAAATACCTTACTTGATTCAGTAGGGTAACCTCCAAGTTACTTATCTTTCACAAATTCGCGTATCTCTTATTTCCTATCTCCTTATCAAGTGAGTATTCATAGCCCCTTTCTCTTTTATTACTTTGGAGTGCAACATGTATCTCTATCTCAAACTCCAACTCTATGTTTATTTCTCTAAAACAAAAAATGCGAATCTTATGCTCGTTATGTGTTGTAGGTCCGGAAATCTCCCAAACACACGATATTTTTATCACAAACGAGTGCGGAATCCTCGTTTATGATTGATTCAAGAAAAGGGATGAAGAGAACACGAGAATACGATGATTGAAAGATAAAAGCTTGATCTTTGCACACAAGAAAACTTGTCGGGTACAAGATCTGAAAGTCGTAAACTCCCTCTCTCTCTGATTACGATCGTGAACACCAATGCTTCACTAGAAATCGTAAACAGGTTTCTCCAAAGGCTTACTTGATCATAAACATGAGGTGGTATTTATACCACCTCTTACAACCTAATGGGCTAATCATAAACCCAATAAGCCCAATCATAAACCCAAGCCCATGCCCAATCTAATAGTAAACTCGCCTAAACATAATAAAACTAGCCTACTAATCTAATTAAACCCTCTAAGCCCAGCCCAACTTATTTAATATTACAAGCCTCATAATCTAGCCTCTACAATCTTCCCCTAGGCTTGTGATATTAAATGCCTTCGATCTTTGAAATTCTTCTTCTTGAGTGGCTGGCATAGATGCTGATGAAGATTCTTTCCGCATAAATCTTCAATGGGTTTCTTGACGGGCACTTGGGACTTCCTCTTGATCAGCATCAGCTTGAACTTCTTGAAATGAACAAGTTAATAAGAGGAGGATTCTCATTGACTTGCTTCTCTTGAAAGAATTGGTTCTTGCTGAATCTTCGGTAACTGTCTTGAATCTTCAAAACAATTTGAGGTTAAATTTTGAAAAACCTCTAACTGTGAAGACCTTGATTGTTGAACTTCAAACTTCATGAACTCTGACTGCTCTCTGTATCATTTTCTTTTTCAAAGATTGACTTGAAATCTTCAGCTTCCCCTAAACTTGTGAGCATTTTCTTTGAAAAACTTTTGAAGCTTTTGGATACTTGTAAAGATACCAACAACTTCCCCTGAACAGTTGCTTTTCAGATGGAAGTCTTGTCCGGTTGGTTCTTTAACTTGAGCAGCAGCAACATCTTTCTATCATCAACCTGTCTGACACACATTTGAAAAAATATACACTACCAGACATGTGATGACTGGTCTTTGGGTTAGAAGGTAATTATCATCTGTTCAGTTGAATCAAATTAACATAATTTTAACCAAAAACCCTAATATAGATTACGGGTTTTCTATAAAACTTCCCCTGAACCCAAGACCTCTAAAGACTTCCCCTTAGCTGAATACTTCCCCTCAGCTAAGGACTTCCCCTGAAATAATACATATTATCTTCGAGTTCCCTTCAGATACTATGTATTATGGAAGTCTTTTCAATTGATAATAAGTATCATCCTCGAATTCCCTTCGGATAATACTTATTATCCTCCCTCCTTCCCCTAAAAATTTGTCAAGATCTGACGGAGGAAGTCTTTTCCAATAGATAATAAGTATCATCCTCGAGTTCCCTTCGGATAATACTTATTATCCCATACTCCTTCCCCTAAAAATTTGGCAAGATCTGTCGGGGGCATATTGTCATGCATTAAAACCCATGAAAAACACATTTTGACTTCTCAAATCAACCTGGCCAAGACGAAAACACACCAAAAAGAACTTAACAACTCACACACGAAAGATATAAACTAAACAAATACTTACCAAACCAAACATGAGAAAGTTTACAAGGGATCAAACCGTATGAATCTAACTGAGGAACCCTTTTCAGCTTCAGTTACTCAACTAGTCCAGGTGATTTCCGGTATGTTTGTCCGCTTTAAACTCAAACCCGTTTAATCCCAACCGAATGCGTCATGCTTAATATAGTACATTATTACCGTCATGTTTAATTGTCCCCACACCCAAGCGTACACAGCAAAACCTACCCAACCTCAGAGTTTATTGAGGATTCACAAACCCCCAACTTGAGGAACCATGCAACACCGCTATGACTGCCACTTATCTTCATTAACCATCAGTTGGTGATCAGGTCGGCCGCTAAGCACGCAAAGAAGACCAACTGAGTGATTATTTTTCATTTTCTTTTCTTTTTCATTATTTTTTTTTCATTTATTTTTCTTTTCTTTTTCTTTTCTTTTTATTATGTGGTGTAGTCATGACAGCAGAGACATGGCGTGTGAGAGAGTGAATACTAGGTAATTACCACTCTCAACCCATTTTTGTCGGGACTCAGTCTTTTAAACCATGCAACCTAGGATGGGAAACTAGACATATATATCTTTTAAGATCACAGCACTTTCATTGGAGGTCATAAGTTTAGGTCGAGCCTACCGAGCATATCACTGTGGAGCTTGCCTTTCACTTCCGCCTTACGCGTGTCAGCCATCTTCAACCCGGTCATTCATTTTACTTCCCCTAAACTTCTCAAAAACAAGACACAAACAATTAAACACAAACAATTAAAAATTGAAAAGCACACTATTTTTGAGGGGTCAAGTTTTTCTTCATCTTTACATTTCTTCCCATTGCTTTTTGATTTTTAATGTCACAATTTTGTGAACATCATTTTTCCCTTTTTTTTTCTTTTTTTTTTAATCAATAAAAATAAAACACACAAACACACTTAAAAGAACAAAATAGCAGACATCTGGCCAAGCTAACTTTCAAAGTATTGATTTGGAAATTTTGAGAAAATTGGGTTTCATGCCATGCACGCTTCATTTCATTTGAGGTCAAACACATAATCAATCAACTGCTCAATTGCAACTTTAATGAAGTAGGTTTGACTCAAAAGACCATTTGTTGCCTCATCATTCAAACAACCAAGTTAAAACAATACCTTTCATGCTGATTTTGACCTTTTTACCTCTCAATGAGACATACCTTCCATTTTATAGATTACTTGACATGACATGAAGATACGTCTCCTAAACTGTGCCTGGAACAATCACTTATCAACAAACAAATTAGTAATAAAAACGTTAGTGATAATCCTCCTTGATCGTTCCTGCACAGAGTGAGAGATTAGTTAGCTAATAGTACCCAGGCCATTGTTTTTCTGGGTACACCTGAGGAATCAATAAATGATACTTCTTTTAGAAACATTCCTTTTGAAAAATCAGGAAGTTGGGATGAATCAACCTTGATTTTAGGTTTCCAAGTTCCAGGTGATTTAACATTTGTTTTAGTCACTTTTGGAGTTGTGACTTTAGGTATTTCAACCTTCTTCGTTTTAGTTTCATTTTTCAAAACAGTTTTTGTTTTAGTCACCTTTGGAGCTGTGACTTTAGGTATTTCAACCTTCTTCGTTTTAGATTCATTTTTTAAAACAGTTTTAGTTACCTTGTGAGGGGTAACTATGGGTTTTTCAAGTTTTGATTGCTTTGAAAAAGGTTTCTTCACCTGTTTCTGAAAACTTTGGTAACTTGGAAAGCTGTTGTTTTGATTTAATGATTTTCTTTCAGCTTTGGCATCACCCCAATGTTGATCAGAGGGTTTAACCTTAGGAGTAACAGTCTTCATTGCCTTAGGTTTTTGCACCATCATCGGCTTAGACTTTACAGACTCCTGAGATGATACCCTTTGTGTGTTCGGATAATAGGGTTCATAGGGGCGATAAAGGCAGTTTCTAGCAATATGACCAGCGATGCCACAATTAAAGCAAGTCTGCTTCTTTAGATAAAAGTCAGACGTGTACCCATTTGTCTTTGGTGGCTGATATGGAGCTGGTTTTCCTTGTGTCTGCTTCTTTGCTTTGACCGCAGCTTCAGATTTGACTTTCTGCTGGTTTGTCGAAGCCTGTGTCGAACCTGTCTTTATTGTCTTTGTGCTTCCTTGGTTCTTTGACGTTGAAGCACTATTTTTGCAATTACAACAGCAACTACATGATCCAACTGAAGAAATGGGAGACACAGCTACTCCCTTGAGTTTTTCATTTTTCACTACAGTTGTTGGCTTCACACTCGGATGCTTGATGGTGATCTTTGGCCTTGCAACCTGAACCTCACTTGTTGCTCCATCGGTAATTCCCTTGAACTTGGAGGAGAAGGATGGTAAGTCATATCCAATATCTGGTTGTTGGTCAAACATTGAACCAGAAGTCATAAAGATCTTCCCCTCTGGCTGTGTCGTCATGATCACCTTTTCCCTTTTGACTTCGTCAATCACTTTGAAGTATGGGGTTTCGATTTTAGGGTAGGGTTTTAGCTCTATCCCAGCATCATCAGACTTAGAGTTATGACACCTGTCATATTTCTGGCACTCAGCATCATTGTCTGATATATCCTCCACTCTCCCTTCACCATAAGTGATGTTTGCTTCATAATCAATTTCTTTTTGAGTCATAGGTGTAGCTCCAACCAAGACACTATCAATAGGAGGAGCAGCTTCTTTATAATCTGATTTGGTTCGTTCAACTTGATCCTCACTAAGAAGTATTCCTATAATGTCTCTGGGAACTGGTGGAGGAATAATGCTGTTTGCAGACAGAGACTTATCAGACTTTTCTGACCCACATCCCGTTTTATCTTTCCCAACTTGACCAGTTACAACAGCATGTGACAATTCCTTTCCAGCATCGAGCATTCGCTGATTTCTTTCCTGATTGCAATCAAACTTGACCTGCAGCTCATCAAATTTTTGTTGCAGTTCATTTAATTTCTGTGTAAGCTCAGATATCTCAATCCTAGCCCGATCATGTAAGATAGACTTCTCCGTTGCCAGCTTTTGATACTTCACAATGTCTAATTTCTGTGCTTTTACCTTCTCCTCATTCTTTTGCCATCTACCCTTAAAAGAACTCCTCTCGCATTTTATCTCAGATAATTTTAATTGATAATTTTTACAAATTTGCCTAAGTCCAGGAATTATACGAGCACAACTAGGATTGGGGCATATCTCAGTATTGTCAATTTCAGCTTCAAAATCATCCTTGTTCTCAACCGAACTCATT
The DNA here is from genome assembly GCA_039602395.1 of Deinandra increscens subsp. villosa. Taxonomy (NCBI): domain Eukaryota; kingdom Viridiplantae; phylum Streptophyta; class Magnoliopsida; order Asterales; family Asteraceae; genus Deinandra; species Deinandra increscens. Next base: position 19,577 of record JBCNJP010000406.1, read on the forward strand.
TTCTTTCTTTAGATATGCAGCTTCTGAAAATCTTGAACAATCTGCAAAAACGGCAAAAGCGGCAAAAACACTATTCAAAAAATAGTATCAAAAACATAAAACTGAAAAACGGAGGCCTTCGGAGTGGAATTTGGGGTTCCAAATGAGCTCCCCTGGACGTTAGTCCGGGGTAATTCTGGGGCTTGTTGTCACGAACGTCGTGTAAAAATTTGAGCTTCTAACTCCAAACGAGTCAAAAGTTACGCCCGTTTCCGTGAAAGTGAGAAAAAGTGACTTTTTGCCGCAAAAACCCTGTTTCCGATCGTAAATCCTGTTTACGATCGTAATCACCTGTGGATCGTAAACACCTTCAGTCGTAAACACTTAAACCGCCTCAAGGAATCGTAAACCTGATTACGATTGATGATTACGACCACCGGAGTCGTAAACGCCGTTTCCGATAAAACAAAGTCGTAAACACCTTTTACGAACAGAAAAAGTCGTAAACTCGATTACGACAATCAAGTACAATCGTAAACTATTTTCTCCGGGTCGTAAACAGTCAATCTTCAACACAAACCCAGAAAACTCAGTCGTAAACACCAAAACACAAAGAACACAGCAGCAGCGACGATCGTAAACACCTGAAACACCCTCGAATCTTCAAAAACTTGGACAAAAACCCAGAAATACACTTAAATCTATATCGTGAGAGCCTCGAATCAAAGATTCTTGGCTCTGATACCAATTGTAGGTCCGGAAATCTCCCAAACACACGATATTTTTATCACAAACGAGTGCGGAATCCTCGTTTATGATTGATTCAAGAAAAGGGATGAAGAGAACACGAGAATACGATGATTGAAAGATAAAAGCTTGATCTTTGCACACAAGAAAACTTGTCGGGTACAAGATCTGAAAGTCGTAAACTCCCTCTCTCTCTGATTACGATCGTGAACACCAATGCTTCACTAGAAATCGTAAACAGGTTTCTCCAAAGGCTTACTTGATCATAAACATGAGGTGGTATTTATACCACCTCTTACAACCTAATGGGCTAATCATAAACCCAATAAGCCCAATCATAAACCCAAGCCCATGCCCAATCTAATAGTAAACTCGCCTAAACATAATAAAACTAGCCTACTAATCTAATTAAACCCTCTAAGCCCAGCCCAACTTATTTAATATTACAAGCCTCATAATCTAGCCTCTACATGTGTGTTCTAGATGTGTTGAACTTGTTTGGATTATTGGTGTTGTTGTGCTCAAACTCGAACTCTAAGCGTACTCCTTAACACACCGATCCGGGGTAACAATAATAGATCTATTGGTATGACAACCCACCCGGTAAATTAAAATGCATTTTCAATGTGTGATTGGAAACCTAATTGTCAAGGGTTTGATACGCTCTTATTTGCTCTATTTCATTACTTGTTTATCATATTCTTTGAATGTTCACTTAACACATAGATCGCATGCTTTATAATAATATAATATATTAAACTTGTGTTTACTCACCAACTACTTTAGTAGTTGACACTTTATCTTATACATGTTGCAGGGAATCATGTTTGAGCCAGTATGTGATCACTATAGGATGCTGGACCTAGATAATAGACGTTTGATTTCAGTACTTGTGTTTGTCTGATTCCTACTTGTAATATATTTCAAATAAATGAATAAAAAGGCATGTTTAAGTATATTTCAACTTTAACTTAGTTTTCATGAGCATCTGGGCAGTCATCATGCCCCTACATTTTTCGCCGTCGGTTGGGGTGTGACAAAAATGTCTTTAAGTTGGAACAATTGAAAATCACTTGGCTCATTGGCAAAACCCCCTATGCTTGCTAGGGAGGAATATCCATAGTGGAAAATCAGAATTACCAACTTCCTAAAAGAAGTTGATAGCTCCCTGTTGGATGTCACACCCCGCCCGCACCACCTGACTGATGCGGGGGAAGTGTTGTGGAAAACAGGCTGTCGATATCAGATACACGCGGAAGCAACAGAATATAATAATATTAAACAACTGTTAGCTTGTTTACAAACAACCTACGAAGTTTTACAAACTTAAAAGTAAATATGATAATAATAAGTCTTGACTTTGCATCTTAACAGAATACTATTCGTTGGGCCCGACGGTTCTTGACGTCTTTACTGAACACTATTTCTTATAATTCATGGAGTCACTTGTCTGTTGGATTACCTGTAAATTTTATAAACCACTGGTATCAACAACTATGAAGTTGTTGGTGAGCCGTAACCTATACACAATATCTTATCATTGCACCACCCTTACACAATATTTCTGTCCGCAATGGAAATGACTAGAATCTACCAGCAATTTATATATATATATATATATAAGTCACGGAGAACAACACATGCACCATAAGATTCTAGCATACAAAGTATTTTTCACATTCCACGCAATTTGCAAATGTAACAGGTAGTGCAGTAATCATAAATTTTCACGCACGAAGCTTTGATGATTGTTACATTTGTATTGTGGCCTATATGTTTTAGTTTATAAAAACTAGGCAAGGAAACAGAACTCACAGTGTTTTATCTGTTGAACTTTGATAGGGCACTTTATCCACTAATTGTTATTGACGTTGCGTACCTAAATCCAATAAATAAGATCTTTTATCATATTGCAATTTCTCTTCAGTCTACAGGTGTTGGTAACATCTTATTAAAATTTCATGGAATATATTTTATATATATATATATATATATATATATATATATATATATATATTAAAAATTAAACTTTATCAAAGTATAGATATTCAACTAAATTTTCTTTATAAAGCTTGGGTATTCTGCTTTCCTTGATTTTAGTTATAATTCAATATATTTTATAACAAATTTTTATAAAATTCAAGTATTATAACTATTAGGGGTTTGCGGACCATTAATTAAAATATGATCAAGCTCGTGGTCCGTAAACTGTGTTTTATCAGTTTTCCAAAAAGCCAATTCGCGGGCCGTTATCATATTCTAACTTATTCGCGGGCCGTGAGTCTCTCTAGATTAATTTCGATGTTCGAGAGTGTCACGGATCGCCGATCGCATGCATTTCAGTCGCGGTCCGCGGCTTCGGAACTAACAGTGAAGGAATAATTTCAATTCGGTTTGCTTTCGGGTTGTGAGGTTTTGTTTATTCACAGGCCGCACCGAATTAGTAATTGGTCTTCTAGTCACCATAATATTCACTTAACCATCATCTTTCCAAATTAATTGATTGAGATAGTCTAATTGATTCCGAAACGCTTCCTCTTTTGTTTATTTTCACCCATCATGACTCTATGAATCTCTATTGTTTTAGTGGTTCCAGTACATTCCTTAGTTCCTAGCTACCAGAGGGGTTTATTCATGACTTTTTATAAATTTTTAAGGTTACTAATCGAAGGACCTCATATATATTTACATGCATCAAGAGATAGTACCTTATGGAGAAACACTTGTACCAATGCCTATCTTCTTCCTTGCGCCCCTGTCGAACAGCAGCCCCCCCCCCCCCCCCCCCTTACGAAATCAGCACCCACGCCTCCCCTTTTTACGAATTCGTGAAACCAACATCCCCTTCCTTCGTCTTATAGCCTCATACCTTTAACAATCGAACATTATTTGAGAACTTAGGGCTTACATACAATCTTAACTTGAAGTAATAATCTACCATGGGGCTTGAAATCCATCTCAATTTTGAGTTATCTTAAAATAATTCAAGTTAACCATACATACTTTGTAATGGCTTGTAAGCTCTTGATCAATCTACTTGGTCAGGCTCGAAAACCCCTCTTGATTTTTCTGAATTCATGCTTTAATCAGTTCCATATACTCTCATACATCTTAATATACTAACAATTTCACAAGAGTTTCAACTTGAGAACAATTACCTTGATATTATTATTAAAAGGTAAGCCTTGAGAAGCCCATCTCCTTTCACGAGCTCTGGAATTTTCCCCCTGATCGAAGTGGGTGCTGAATGGAGTACAGGGATTGTGCTGTGAATGTATTATAAGGTGGAAAGAGGAAAAAATCCTCATGGAGATCACATGGGCCTTTCGTGGTTCACCAAAGTGGGTTTAAAGAAAAGAAAAGTGGGTCGCAGACAATTTTCTTAGGCCTGTGATCCAGCTTCTTGGGCCAGTGTGTATGGAACCCAGTGGATCGAACCATTTTTTCAGCCATTAGCAGTTTACGAGCCGATACTTGACACTAGTTCGAATCGCGGTTTTTCATTTATTTTCAAGCTTGAGTGTTACAACTCTCCCCCTTAAGGGAATTCCGTCCCGGAATTCATGATTTTTGTTTTTTAAATAACTGAGGGTATTTCCGTCGCATATCTGCTTCTAATTCCCAAGTGTTCTCAGGTTCACGGCGTGAATTCCATCTGACCTTGATCATAGGGATCCGTCTTCTTCTTAGTCTCCTTTCTACTCTTTCCAATATTTCAACAGGTTGCTCTGTGTACTTCAACTTCTCATCACTTTTATATCTTGAATCGGAATAGCAATGTCCTCATCGATCACACACTTCTTAAGATTTGAAACGTGGAATACGTTATGAATCCCACTAAGCTCTTTAGGTAGCTCAAGTTGATAGGCCACAGTTCCAATTTTGGAGATTACTTTAAACGGTCCTATATAACGTGGACTTAATTTTCCGCACTTTCCAAATCTCATGATTCCCTTCCAAGGGGATATTTTTCACATTATCAAATCTCCTTCCACAAATTCTAAAGGCCTTTGTCTTTTATCCGCATAACTTTTCTGTCTATCTTGAGCAGCCTTGAGTTTGTCACGAATTTGTCTGATTCTTTCAGTGGTTTCCAAAACTAATTCGGGACCTGTCCATTGTCCTTCGCCAATTTCTGACCAGCATAGTGGTGTACGACACTTACGCCCGTATAAAGCTTCGAAAGGAGCTGCCTTGATGTTAGTATGATAACTGTTATTGTAGGCGAACTCGATTAATGGTAAATGACTATCCCAATTACCACCAAACTCAATGACGCATGCCCTTAGCATATCCTCCAATGTCTGAATTGTTCGTTTGCTTTGCCCGTCCGTTTGGGGGTGATAAGCAGTGCTAAAGTGTAATTTAGTTCTCAAAGCTACTTGAAATGCTTTACAGAATTGAGAAGTGTAACGACTATCCCGAACCGATACATTTTATCTCCTCCGGGATGCATTGTATATTTAGATTTATGTGATTCTTGCAGTATTACCTCCCGGATTTCTCCTTCCTTGGGCACCCAAATTCTGTTTCCCAGTCGTAGAATTCCATCTGGTCCAACGTTAAGTTGTCATACTTTAGTCATCATCTCCTCTTCTTCTGGGTTTGACTTTTCTAGCTGCTTTTTCTGAGCTTCCTTAATTTCATCAATCATGTTTACTTTAACATTTATTCTCATGGCCCTTACTTGTAGTGGCTTAGGCCTATCTTTGTGACTTAACGCATCTGCCACTACATTGGCCTTTCCTGGGTGATACTTGATTTCACAATCATAATCACTTAACACTTCCATCCATCGGCTTTGCCTCATATTTAATTCTTTTTGGTTGAACAAATGTTGGAGACTTTTATGATCAGAGTAAACCATAAATCTAGTTCCATACAGATAATGTCTTGAAATTTTTAAGGCAAACACTACTGCTCCCAACTCCAGATCATGAGTGATATAGTTCTTTTCGTGTGGCTTCAGTTGCCTTAATGCATAAGCAATTACCTTATCTCGTTGCATAAGCACGCACCCAAGTCCATTGATAGATGCATCACAATAGACCACGAAATCTTTTGTCCCGTCTGGCAAAGACAATATGGGTGCGGAGCACAACTTATGCTTTAGCAGTTCAAATGCATCAGTGTGTTTCTACTTCCAGTCAAACTTAGCATTCTTCTGAGTCAATGTCGTTAAAGGTGTGGCAATTTTGGAGAAGTCTTGAATAAATCTCCGATAATATCCAGCTAATCCAAGGAAACGTCGGATCTCTGTTGGTGATTTCGGTTGCTCCCATTTCATAATTGATTCTATTTTCGCCGGATCTACTTGGATTCCCGTATCATTTACCACATGTCCAAGAAATTGGACTTCTCTTAACCAGAAGTCACACTTAGAGAATTTGGCATACAGTTTTTCCTTTCTCAATATCTCCAACATTTTCCTCAAGTGTTCTTCATGCTCCTTCTTTGTACGCGAGTAGATTAAAATATCATCAATAAAAACAATGACAAATTTGTCAAGGTAAGGCTTGCACACTCTATTCATTAGATCCATGAACACTGCCGGTGCATTCGTTAACCCAAAGGGCATAACTGTAAATTCATAGTGCCCGTACCTTGTGCGGAAGGCTGTTTTGGAAATATCCTCTTCTCGCACTTTCATTTGATGATATCCTGATTTCAAATCAATTTTAGAAAAATAACTAGCACCCTGAAGTTGATCAAATAAGTCATCGATCCTAGGTAACGGATACTTGTTCTTGATCGTTAACTTGTTCAGGTCTCGATAATCAATGCACATTCTCATTGATCCATCTTTCTTCTTTACGAAGAGCACTGGTGCTCCCCCAGGGTGATGAACTAGGTCTTATAAATCCCTTATCCAGGAGTTCTTGTAGCTGGCTTTTTAGTTCTTGCATTTCTGACGGTGCCAGTCTATATGGTGCTTTTGCGACTGGGGTTGCTCCTAGAACTAGGTCTATTCGGAATTCTACTTGCCGATCTGGTGGTAAGCCAGGCAAGTCATCTGGAAACACGTCGGCATATTCTGAAACTATCAGTACTTCTTCTATCTTCTTCTCCTTAGGTGACTCTACAACGTTCAGCAGATAAGCTTGACATCCTTTTCTCATGCACTTTCATGCCTGGAGTAAGGATAAAATCTTCTTGGGTTTTTTCGACTTCTCTCCCACTATAGTGTGAGTTTTACCATCTGGTGACTCAACCGTTATTGTCTTGGAATCACAGTGGATTTTTGCATGCTGCTGTGTTAACCAATCCATACCTAACACAATATCGAAGCCACTTAAGGTCATAGGTAATTATTGTAATTCAAACTTAGAAGTGTGAGTGTCTAACTGGCAATTCTTAACTATCCCAGGTATACTTATTTCTTATCCATTGTCAATTTCTACTATATATGGAGTATCGAGTTTGTGTACGGTGCAATTCAATTTAGGCATGCATGCAACAAATATGAAACTTTTATTTGCACCAGAATCAAATAGTATACTGAGAAATTGATTATTAACAGGGGAACATACCAGTTACGACATCATCATTCTTTCGAGCTTCATCGGCGTTCAACACAAACACTCGAGAATTTCCTCGTGGTGCTCCACCGTCATTTCCCCTGTCTCTGCCTTTGCCTTTTTCTGTCTCCTTCAATTTAGGACACTCAGGTCATGTGTGTCCTTCCTCATTACAGAGGTAACAAATAACGGCACCACGACAGTGATTTGTAGAATACCCCCTTTTGTGGCATTTTTGACATTCCACGTTCATCCTACACTGCTCAGTATAGTGACCCTTCTTCTGACATTTCTGACATGTTACCTCACTTCTACAAACATCTGCTCTATGGCCCTGTTTTCCACATTTGTGGCACACTTCTTTACTTCTACACACGGCTGCTATATGACCTGACTTTCCACATTTTCTGCAATTTCCATCCTGAACTCTCCTTGAATTATTGTCACCTTTATTCTTCCATTCATTTCCTCTTCTCTTATTATCAAATTTCCTTTTGTCCTTTTCCGCTTCCTCTTTCTGTTCCGTTTGTCTTAACCTTCTTCGCTCAAAATGGTTACTAAATCCATAGCAGACTCTAGTGTCTCAGGCATGCCTGTTCTCACATTTGCACGTATCTCAGGGCTTACTCCCCATACAAACCTTCTCACCTGCCTGTCTTCAGTTTCCGCCATATGCGGTACCAACGTTAACAGCTCATTAACGCGATTGATGTACGCTTTGTAATCTCTAACATCCATTCTCAGGTTAGTAAACTCGTTCTCCAATTTTTCTGACTCACTTTCCGATATGAATTTTCTCATTACAGCCTTTCTAAACCAGCTCCAACTCTTTCGGTAAACCCTATCTTTCCCTTTTGCATTTCTGATCGTCTTCCACCATATCAAAGCACTTCCTTTTGTTAACTGGGAAGCAAACCTAATTTTATCCTCCTCTATGTAGTTGCTAATTTCTAGCACTTCTTCCATTTCTTCCAGCCAGTTTAGGGTGTCTGTCACACTCTTCTCCCCTTTAAAAATACTAGGCTTGCATGCCCTAAAAGTCTTGTAGGTGCAACCTCTTTTCTTTGCATGCCTCTGATCTTCTTTATCACTTTCTTCCTCGTCAGATGAGTAGTCTTCGTAATGTCGATGGTTTTTTTTATACCTAGGTACAGACTCGCTCCGAGAGCTATTGGGTGATCTCGATCGCTTATCATCTCGTCTTCTTCTGGTTTGACTGTGCTGACTTTCTTCTGATTTAGCAGGCATGCTCTCATCTTGCTTCAATTTAGCCAAGCGCTCAGATAATGCAGCTGCTACTTCAATAGCAACTATATCCATTATTCTTTTTTCAGTGTCATTATTTTAGGATTCTTTCTGTATTGATGGATTATCGTTTTCATTGGAGTCTTGGGTCTGATCATCTTCTTGATTAGTTGCCATATTCTTAATCTGAAGGAATAGTTTATGTTTAGGGTTAGAAATTTTTGGAGTTCTAAGATTCTTGTCTTGTGTAATATTGGTTTTAACACTTGTGGCATTGTTTTGAACTTTTCTGTTTGATCTGCTTCCATTATCTGAAGGCTATTTAATTCTTTTCATTTGGGTAACAGCTCCCTCTTGCTTATTATTTTGATATCAGTATCTTTCTTTGTAATTGTTAGAGCATATTCCTATGTTACGTGTGTCTCGTGTATTGTATCTAATCTAGAGCGTCTGTGTGAGTCAAGTTAGTTAACTGGCCGTACCTGTGACATCCGAGAATTCCAAGGTTAACTTCCGTTAGACAATTCCGTTAGTTACGTTATAAGTGTTAACTTAGT